>AWUE01015227.1:0-36334 GCA_001974825.2 Corchorus olitorius
ATTGGATTGGTCAAGAGTATGGGATAAAACGTTATCCCTCTATATGCCCCCTCAAGATAGAGTCTCCTGGCAAGACTCCTATCTTGGAAACTAGATGAAGAAACTTGGACCTTGGGAGAGGTTTGGTGAGTAAATCAGCCAATTGATCATGAGTAGGAACATGTCGAACTGTGAGCTGCCCAGTGTTTACCTTATCTCGAACAAAATGAAAGTCAATCGATATATGCTTCATCTTTGAATGCAATGCAGGATTCATGGAGACATATGTTGCTCCAACATTATCACATAGGATGAGAGGAACTTGTTTAGTTGAGACATGCAATTCTTGCAAAATATTTTGCAGCCAACTTAATTCTGCTGCAGCATTGGCGATGGCTCTGTACTCGGCTTCGGTTGAAGACCTGGCTACTGTTTTCAGCTTTGAACATTTCCAGGAGACAAGATTGCCAGCAAAGTAAATGAGATAAGAAGAAACAGACTTTCGGTCCCCTTTATCAACAGCCCAGTCGGCATCTGTATATGCAAGTATAGAAGGAGAACTATATGGAGTAGATTTCAGAAACAAACCATGAGAAGCAGTACCTTTTAAATATCGCAATATTCATTTTGCAGCTTGCCAATGATTTGATGTTGGCTTGTGCATAAACTGAGCTAGCTTGTTGACTGCGAACGATATATCGAGCCTTGTAATTGCAAGATATTGTAAGGCACCAATTATGCTTCTATACTTTGTTGGATCTAACAGTGATTCACTATCATCAATGGTGAGAGAAGTAGTCAAAGCCATTGGAGTAGTCACTGCCTTAGAGTCAAGCATGTTTGTTCTCTAAAGTAAATCAACAATATACTTTCGTTGAGAAAGAAAGAGACCATCTCTAACAAACAATGTTTCAATGCCGAGAAAATAGTGTAGTGGCAATAATTCCTTCAATGAAAATCGAGCAAACAAGGCATTAACGAACTTGTGAACAAACTGTAGATCACTGCCTGTTAAGATAATATCGTCGACATAGACTAAAAAATAGACTGTAATGTTATCTTTATGGTAGAGAAAAAAAAGAAGGATCTGACTTAGACTGCATGAAACCATAATCAAGCAAGAATGAGCTTAAAGCAGTGTACCAGGCTCGTGGAGCTTGTTTCAATCCATAGAGAGCCTTCTTCAATTTGCAGACATGATTGGGATTAGATGAATCCACAAATCCTGGAGGTTGCTTCATAAAAACATCTTCATCAAGAGTACCATGCAAAAACGCATTGTTCACATCCAACTGAAATAGTTTCCAATTTTGTTGCAGAGCAATGGTTAAGACAAGTCTAATAGTGGTGGGTTTTACCACTGGACTAAAGGTTTCAGTATAGTCAACTCCCGGCCTTTGATTGAACTCTTTGGCCACCAATCGAGCCTTGTAACGAGACACACTGCCATCTGGATTTCTCTTGATGCGAAACACCCATTTGCATCCCACTAAATTCTGTGCATCTGATTTGGGAACCAATTGCCAAGTACCATTGCGAAGAAGAGCATTAATTTCCTCAGTCATAGCAGCACTCCACTTTTCATCTTTTAGTGCCTGAGACACACAAGTAGGCTCAATAGAGGAGGAACATGGATATTTAGTGGCAATAGAAACTGTCTTTGGCTTGAAAATATTGTTTTTGGCCCTTGTTTGCATTGAGTGCGTGTTTCCAGCAGACCTTTGGACCGAAGCTCGGCCTTGAGATGTATCTGTAACTGGAAAGGATTGTGAAGGCATAGAAGAAGAGGGTAATTGAGCTTGTATAGGAGCAACCGATGGGGCTGCGGTAGAAGAAGGAGGTGGAAGAATTACCTTGGATGGCATAAAGGTCGAAGGAACCTCATGGACAAAAGCAGTAGTTGATGAAGATTGCTGCAGTGATGATGACTCCAAGGAGGAAGCAGGTAACGTAAATTTCTGAAGATGAATAAGATGAGGATAAGAAAGAAAAGAATTTGAGTTGTAATTGGCTATTGTACCTGCGGAAGAAGTGATTGAATCATATGGAAACTCATGCTCATTAAAAACTACATGCCTTGAAGTATAGATTTTATTTGAGATGGGCTCAAGACACTTGTAAGCACTCTGATGGTCACTATAGCCTATAAATATACATGGCTTGGATCTGGGCTCGAGCTTATGTTTAGAGTAGGGCCGAAGCCAAGGTTAACATAGGCTGCCAAATGTTCTTAATTTGGAGTAGTTAGGATCTTTGGAAAAAAGAATTTGAAATAGAGACTTACCATCGAGTATTGGTGTTGGCATACGATTGATGAGGTAAGTAGCAGTTTTAAAGGCAAAACTCCAAAAGGTAAAAGGCAATTTGGCTTGAGAGAGCAAAGCTAAGCCCGTTTCAACTACATGGCGATGCCGTCGTTCAGAGATGCCATTGTGTTCAGGCGTATGTGGAGGTGTTAGAAGATGGGAAATGCCATGCGTTGCAAAGAATTGTTTTAATTTCTCATACTCACCTCCTCCATCAGAGTATATTGACACAATAGAAGTCTGAAAGAATTTTTCAACAAGTACTTTGAATTTAGGAAACAAGGTGAAAAGATCAGATTTTCTCTTGATGGGATAAAACCATATATATTTTGAAAAATGATCAACAAAAATTACATAGTAATGAAAACCATCAATAGACATTTCAGGTGCTGCTCCCCAAAGATCAGAGTATATAAGTTCAAGCGGCCTAGAGCTAGTTAAAGATGAAGTTGCAAAGGGCTGCTTATGACTCTTACTACACTAACAGTCATTACATAAAGAAAATTCAGCTTTAGAGGAAGGTGGGGAAAATTTATTCAGAATGGATTGCAATATGGAATGAGACGGGTGCCCTAGTCGATTGTGCCAATCTACAAGAGAAACACGAACTGATGAAAAAGCAAATGGTGACTTCAAAAGGGTGGAGGCTGGTAGCTGGTAGACATCATCAATGAGCAATCCCCTCGTCAATGCCTACTTTGTCTGCACATCCTTAACAAGAAAGAAATCATCATGAAATTCAACAAAGACTTTATTTGCTTTGCAAAACTTGGAAACAAAAATCAAATCTTGTTTCATAGTTGGAACACAAAGAACATCTCTTAGCTTATATGACTTGTCATGGCAATGCAAATTAACAATACCAGAATGAGTAATAGGCAAACCTGAGCCATTACCGACAATTACTTCATCAGTCCCTTCATAGTCCGAGACAATCGACAAGTTTTTGAGATTGGAAGTGATGTGATGAGAGGCTCCTGTGTCCATACACCAGGACTTTAAACCAGAAGTTGCACTAGCATAGTTAGCAGTTGGCGAGGAATTGGGCGAGGAGGTGAAGAAACGTTTTCCTTGGCGACACGTTTTGGCCAGATGACCTACTTTGTCACAAATTTGACACACCGGTCGAGAGTTGCTGCGCTGATCATTATACCCCCTGCCATTGTGGAAGGAACGCCCCCTGGAGTGAAGGTTTCTGGAAAACTGATTAGTGGCAGATTTCCCGGTATAATGAACAGTTGGTATACTTACATCACTTAAGGAAGCTTCATGTTTCAATTGAAGTTCAAAGGCAGCAACTTTATCATGAAGCTCTTCAAATGAAATCGGATTCCCTCTGGCGCAGATTGCAGTGGTTAACTTATGATACTCGGAGCCAAGTCCTCGGAGAATGTGGAAAACCAAATCATCGTCATCAATCGGTGATCCAGCAAGTCTACATTCATCAGCAATATGCTTCATTGTGTGAAGATATTCACCAACAGGCTTGGTGTCACGTCTAGTAGAAGAAAGTTTGTCTTCGAGATCCATAATGCGGGATCGAGTCTTATTGGCATAAATCTTGATCAATTTTTCCCAAGCCTCCATGGAAGTGGTTGAGGCGGCAATAAATGGCAGAATATTTTCAGAGGTGGTTGCGAAAATAGCAAGCGGAATGAGCTTGTCTTGGCGTATCCAAAAGGAATACGCCGGATTAGGGACCTTTCGCCCATCTTTCTCTATTTCTGAAGCCGGAGCCGGTAAGGAACCATTGACATATCCGACGAGATCATAGCTGAATAATAGCGCATCAAATTGCGCTCGCCACGAAGAGAAATTGGTGGCAGTGAGTTTGACTGGCAACTGAGTTGTTGCATTAATAGCGATGGGTTGAGCGGAAGAGGTGGTGGAAGCGGCCATTATGAGGTAAAACTCTCTCAACAATGATTTTCACTATTCACAAGACTTGAACCTGATATCTTATTTAAGGAGAATAAGTGTTAAATTATTTGAACCAATCCTTTGGTGGTCATATATTGATATTTGGATGGATGGTTTGTTAAGATATATATTCCGTGTAAGAATTAGCTCCATAATTCTTCTGGTAACATTTTTATTATTAACATGAAATAAAAAGCGAATTTGCACGCACCTCATAGAGAGGAAAATATGCACCAAAGATTCGACTATTAGGCCTTTTGCTGGAAATTTGACTGATACTCCAATTGAATGCCAAATTGAGATTAAAAATTTCTTTCTTTTCATTATGAATTTGTATCAATTTCTTCCAAGTATCATTTGAACCGAAGAAATGTTGGAACATAAACATATTCTTATTCATTGTGTGTACTAAAAGAGGAAGAGAAGGGAGAAATGCAAAACTTGAACAAGAGACAACAAACTTATTTATCTTTACTTCTAATGAAATTGTGGATTAGGAATTTATAGTACAATAGTGAAACTGAAATGTAATGGCATATCAAGAAGAGCACCTACTGATATGCCATGAGCAAAAATCTCAATCGAATCAGACTTTGCGTCTGCGGAAAATGATGTTCAGATAGTGCCATATGTTGTAACTCGGATATCCCAAACTATAATCTATCAAATTAACAATGCAAGCGGAAGCAACTAAAACAATAAATCATCCACACAAGACAAAAGAATTTACGTGATTCGGCATTGAAGACAACATGCTTGTTTGTGCTGCTTGATGATTGTTTTCAAGATTGCTCAGATTTGGATGGAAAGCAAGATCAGATTCAGAATTAAAGTTGAAGATGATGCAGTGAAGATGAAGACACATAAGAGAAGATTGCTTGAAGATTTAGAGACTTTCGTTGTAGGTGGAGCCATGCATGTCCTCGAAGATTGATTGGAGATGGAAGATTTGATGGAATTTTAGTCAAGATGGAGATTGTTAGGATTTTGACTCAGATTGTTACACCATGTTGGTCACCGCCGAGCATGGAGACAACATGCTTCAAAACAGATTTGTCGTACACCATTTTTGGTCTGCTTTTTCCTCTTTCCCTTTGTTACTCTCTGTCGGTTTGCAAAGTTTGGGTGCAAAGTTTTTGTTTATATAAGGGTCTAGGGGGGACAAATAGGAGTGAATTTGGACCCTATTTGAGGAATTTCATCATTGCCGATTGCAGACCATCATAGGAATGAAATCCTTTTAATCTCTATGGACCAGGTTCACCACATGTATTTACCCTTTTCTGAAAATTTTGCGCTCAAGCAATTAAAATTCAAACAGCACTATGACATGGAATTTTGTTCCTTGTTAGTGTTATTTAAATAAAAGTAGATATCAGAGAGCAAAGCCAATTTTCATATAGAATCAGAACTCTATTTTATATACAGTTTACATGATTTTGATATGACTGTACAAAAATATCTCATTTTTAGTCTTAATTAAGAACTAATGAGAAATTAGGGTCCAAATAATTTTGGGAGCAAATTCCTCAGAGAGCATTCGGAAATTAACATGCTCTTGTCCTTGGTTTCCATCAATTTCTTCAAACTTATATATTATTGTTCAATTGGGACCCCAACAGCTCAAGTACATGACTTTCCTCAAGGATTCCTCAGCTTGTTTCATCTTTTCATTTCGAATTGTGCTTGAAACCATTGCAGAGGAAGAAGAAGACAGCTTCTTGGCCTGAGAAAACGACCTTACATGATTCTTGGCATGATGATGCAGCGATCTCATGGTGTAATTCCATCTGCAGAATCCTTGATCTTTTAAGGCTTCCACTGCTGCAATACTTGCTGCTACTACCCAACTTTTGCTTGTTGAACTCATTTTTCTTATCTTCTTTTAAACCTTGAAAAGACTGCTTTTCTTTCCGATCGGCTGAGACTTGGGAGAAATGAAAGTGAGGATGAAAATTTTGTGATGAAACAAGATGCCAATACTCTGTTAATATATAGGGCAGGCAGGGGGTTTGGTGCTGGGAAGAAAACTGAAGGCTGTTACCACTGGTTTCAGTTTGGGTGGGGTGGGTGGAAACTGGAAATGCCAATGGATTTGATGCAATTACTTCCCTGACCTTGAAGAAATGTTGGATTTATATAATAAATGGGGATAAATAGGGATTTTCACTAAGGATATTATTTTAGAGAAGAGGCCTACCAAACAAAAAGATTGTGACAAAATCTCAAAGATGTCACTTACAAAAGCGCACGCGGTTTCACCTATTAAAATTAAAATACACTTTGAGGCTGAGCCCCAAGTATTGGGATCGAAACCGCTCTATTTTCTTGGAAGGGGATTGCGCCTGCTTGTCAGCTAAGGAATATTAATTACTATCATATCATATGAAATAGAAATACTCGTCTCTTGAATTGCATTATGAATTCAATTGTTTAAGCTTTACCTTGACAAATGACAACTAGTACCTTTCTGGTCTCATCCGCCTAATAAAACCTAATTGAACAACACATATATTGCCAAAAACTATTCGCGCGCAAGGAAAACACTCAAACAGGGTTAATATTCAAAGGAACTATTGGAAGATATCCAGATTCGAGCTTTCACAAACCTTTATTGGTAGGCGATTTATAAATCCTAAAATCCGTAAATTCACACTTGAAAGTCTAATAGATCAGTAAATCTTTCTTTTTACCCCATCCGGTATCTAGAGCAAGCTATTAATCTGGATTCGATCCACATCGCGCACCTGATTTTGCTGGGTGAGTCTACCTATCCTCAAGGGATAGGTGATGAAATTGCTCAACTTTAATATAGAGGAACATTTGAAGACAGTAAGTATAAACCTCAAGAATGAAGAAACACTTTGTTAATTTTTTTTTGGGTAGAAAAGAAACACTTTCTTAATTTAATCAAACGTAATTATATTGTTGGAGATCATAGTTAATTTGATTTTGTAATAAATTGTGTGTACTAAAAGGGATGAAAATGAGGGACATTTTATTTAAAATAAACTTGAAGGGCTGACATTAACTCAATTTAAGACAAGTCCTTCCACTTGCTTCATGCTTGAGATTGAGAACATATGCATATCTATCATAAAACCTTCTGTGAATGAGTTTGGCAATATATATATTTCATTTCTAGCAGACAGAAGAAAAAAACTTGAGAAAAAATTGATCTCTTTTATCTGATAAATAATTGCTTTCCTTCATATCTACAATTATTTTCCCCTCTTGAAGGACTAGACTAATAAAACGTAATCACTATTCTACAATATTGCTCTGGCTTATAATTAACGTCCCTCAGTGTCAATAAGGACCCCAACAGCTCAAATACATAACTTTCCTCAAAGATTCCTCAGCCTGCTTTGTTCTTTCATCACTAATTATATCAGAAGTCATCGCGGAAGAAGAAGAAAGCTTGTTGGCTTGAGAGAATGATCTAACATTATTCTTGGCATGTCTCATTGTGTGATTCCACTTGCAAAACCCTTGGTCTTTCAATGCCTCTACGGTTCCAAGGCTTGCTGCAACAACCCACGCTTTGCTTCCTACACTCGAACTCATATCTTTCTCACAAAAATTTTACTATTGTTTTCCCTACTCTTTTTCTAATTAGCAGTCGAAAAGTAGTGTTTAGGTACAGAATTGATAGCTTTGGAGAGCTTTTGGGCACAGGTTTATATAGAGAAAATTAAGCTGAGAAATATTGGGGAGCCGTTGGTTTTGAGACTTTTTGTGTAATCAGGAAAAGATTTTGTCGATCCTTAATCATTTTTTAGAGCCACTGGAATTCGATGCACGCAGTGGTTTGAGATTGAGTAGGCTCAAAACAAGTGCTGCTTTTCTAAAAGTGGGGTGGAAATCCCAAAGTAACGTCATAAATCTTTCCAGAAATTGATGACACATAATGATATAACTGCCCACAATTTGTTTATTTCTTTCTGCTTTTTAATAAGTTTCCGGTAGGAAAAACGTTGGCTGAAATTGGCTTCTTGCTGATGGGAGCTGTTTGTTGGTGCTTTCAAGAGCTTGACATTATTGGCAATTTTTTTGTGCTTTAGTAACTGATAAATTGACAACCTTTATTAGTTGCTTGTGTATATCATCATTCAACTTTCCAATCAATATCAATGTATATAGCCTGCAGTTACTATCATAGAGCGCGTGGCAGCAGGCGGATGAAAGAAAACCATTAGCTCTGTTTCCTTCTATTTTTACCTCATACTACTTTATAAATTTTTGATTGAAAAGATGAGTATAAAGGGATTGCATCTAAAGGGTGACATATGTCATATATATGTGCATGCATGCAATTATTATCATTTTTAAAGGGGTGAGGGACCATTAATTCAATAATTGATTCTTGCAATTTTAAGGCGGTGAATTTGTAGTTAACAGTAGGAAATAGCCTCTGTTTCTAAGTTCCAAGACTAAAAGTGGGTGGCGCTTAGCCCACTGTATCTCTAGAGATGAAGCTAATCAAGAAGGTAAGTTTTCACTCTCTGTTTCAAGCCGCATATATATAAAGCTAACAAATGGTTAGTTAACAAACTTGAGTCCAGGAAAAGTTAAAGCCTTTGTATTGTTGCAGGTTGTGTAAGTTAAGAATGAGCTTGAGACACTTGAGCAGGATATTCGTGAAATCAATTCAGATGCTGAAAGAACAAAGCTCTAAAGGAATCATGGGTGGAGGAGGCAAGCCTTTTTATCATCAGGCCGCCAAGCCCAAATCGGAAGGTGGAAAGTCTTCTCAGATCAGATGGGTGTCAGGGACCAGGGAACCGGTTAAACAGGTTGGCTTAGATGATAAACAGAAGCTAAGGGAAGCTGAAAAGGCTGAGAACATCATGCATCTCATTTGCTGGGGACCTGCCGTAGTTTAGTTTTTAGTCTTCTGTATTCTGACATCTGAGTTATCTGTTTTGAGCTTTCTTTTCTTCTTTTTTGTGTAATGAAAATCTGCCTAGTGGGTTTGTAGTACATATGATCAACACTGTTGCATTAACTTTATCTATACAGAAGTTGTATGAGATGAATCAGAATTCCATTGCTCATAATTATTAGATATAGATATCATACTGTAACTGTATGATTGAAGTTACCAGTACACACAAAATGTACTAACAATGATTACAGAGGATATGTCTTTATCTGATTTCTGGAAACCTACACATAATCTGAATTTCAATATCAAATCACCTTTGGTTCAAATTTTGAATTTGCTTCTGGATTCTTTTTATCTGTTTTACACTCCATCGGATGAGTGATAAGATATCCATTCTAATACATCAACTATGCGGACACATGGAAGAATCTTGCTATATTGAGACAATGATGTTTCAGGCACAATCTTTTAGGGATCAAATCTACATCAGACTTAGTGATACTTACGCCCTTCCCTTATTGATTTCTTTTTTTTTTTCCAGTTTTTCATTTTGGGTTTGATTTGTCTTAATAAAGATTCCTGGAAGGTCATTCATTAATTGTGGAGAAATCTTTGTTGATCAGTAGTATTTATGGAAACAAAAGATTGTAGTCGTTATTTGATCCTTAATTGTATTTTAACTTGATCACCAAGTATGTGCCTGATAAACTGATTGCATAATGGGGAAAAAGAAAACATTTTTCCACAAATTTTTGCAGCCATAAGAACCTAAATATTGTTTGTCTGAGAATGAGCCTGAGGTACATAAGCAGGACTTGTCTTAAAGTAGTGCAATGGGGTAAAGATCAGAATCCTAAAGGCATAATCAAGCCTTCTCAAGGGAGGCCTAAAGCAGAGTCAGACAATTCTGCTCAGATTAGGTGCATTTCCGGTGGATCAGAATCAGCAAAAGTGGCAGCTACGACTGGAAAAGGAATATCAAGAGAATCTGAGAAGATTGAGAATGCTATGCACCTTGTTTTATGGGGACCCAAGTAACTGCTTCCTTTTCCAATCTATTTTATTCTGTCCTCCTTGTCTGTTTTAGTTTTTTTTTTATTTTCAGGTGGCAATCTGGCAGACAAATTTAATTGATAAGAGTATCAGTTGATTTTAACATTGATTTGTTGTTAGATCATAGCTAAGTGAACAAAGCAACCAAAAAACAATTGCAAGAAATAGGAATTTCACTTTGATTCATGTTCTAAGTACCATGAAGTGAACTAGCTCTGTATTTGCAGTATTAGTTTAATAAAATTTCTTATTCTGAACTTCCAACTACTTACTTTCCCACTGGTTCTTCAAATCTTAATTCGACAACCATATCAAACAGGCTTTGCAGCATGAGTTATTTGTCCTAAACTAGTCGTTGGGCAGATCAAGTTCAACAAGTTAAGGCACTTTACTAGAAAGTAGAGGCCTTTCATTCATATGCACTCTAGATGCAAAGGAGGACTTGAAAATTAATTACATTTCCCACTTAAAACTCCTTGAGAATAAAAGATAATAATGTACAAGAGGCAGGAGACTAATTATCCAGGCATCAATAGGGAAGATGCTTTTGTACTGAAAACCAAAGGGAAGAAGATACTATATTTACACATTACTCACTGCACTCTGCTTCAGTTGAACAAGGCAGTTGAAGGTTAAAGAGTTGAAGCTGTTGAGAGAACTTTGTTGACATTAGTTAGGAGTTAGGACCCCAACAGCTCAAGTACATAACAGTCCTGAGGGATTCCTCAGACTGTTTAAGCTTGGTGTCATTGCTACTTTTACCAGGTTTATCAGTATTCATGGGATTCAAGGATCCTGAAATGCTTCTCTCTGGTTTAGAAGAAGATTTGACAACTGAGTTAGTTTTGGGAGCTTGGTCTTTGATTCCTTGCATAACCTGTGATTCTACTTGGAAGAATTCCCTGCTTGTGTTCCTCCAACTCATCTTTGTCTCCTGCTTAAAACCAACCAAACCAAATGCTTTCTTTTCAGTTGAGTGAGTGATCCTAAGTGAGTAGAGAGGAAATTAAGGGAGAGTATTTTGGGAGAAGAGAAGATGAAAGAAAGAAAAATCATATACTCCTATAAGTAACTATAGTAGGTGGGGGGGAGAGCTTAGAAATGCTAATCCCTATATAAAGACCAGCATCAACAGTGGAAGAATGGCAGTTTTTGAAAGAAAAATGTTCATTGGAAGGTGGTTTCTACCTGCCATGAATGATTAGATTAATGCATTGAAGATCAGATTGGGGTCTGACAAATCCACCTGGCGAAATCTATTTCATCAAAATTTAATACTACTACTAGTTGTGTAGGGTTGAACTTCATTTTCACCATTGCTGCATCAAATGAAAATAATGGACTTACAGTATCATATACTATGCTGCCTGTAAAGAATATTTCATCCTCTTTTCTACCTTATTAAATATGGTTTTTTTATCCTTTCAATTTTACCTTTAGAATCTAATAAACTGTTTACAAAGAAGTGACTAGCAAATTGTAATTCTGCCCTAATATCTAGGTATATTAATGCATGGTAGTGGCTAGATTCCATTAGAAAGAAAGAAATGACTAAAGTTAAAATCTATCCTTTATCTGATCTCAATCTTCCTGCAAACTCTTTATAATAATTTTCTTTATCCATGGTTCAAATTTAGTACTAAGCCTCACTGCCCTCCATCAATATTTATATTCCCACTTCTTCCTCCTTTAATGGGGGGTTTTGCTTTATTATTAAAGAAAATTAAATCCACATCTATAGGTAGAATTGTTGCAGATTGAGAAAGATAGCGGGCACGTTCCCTCCTTAAACATTGGAGCAGAAGGCATATAAGCATGTGAGTTGATGAATACCCTGGACACGTTGATCACTCGGATAAGACTGATACATAACCACTTTGTTACTTACTGAGGTGCAACTTGTTCCAATTATTTTCTGGTTACCACTTTGAATCAAAGAGTTGCAACATTGTTTTGAAATCCCAAATTTTTGTAAACATGCTGATGAAATCAGTCAACACTGTATTTACAGCAGAATTTAAAGTCAACAGTTTGTTTCCAGCAGGATCCAAGATTGAAGCCACAAATCGTGTTATTATCTACCGAAAATCATGTTACCGTGTAAATTGATTTATATCGTGTATATTTATTAACTTGCCAAATATAACCTTACCGCAGGAACCTATAACCTTACTGCAGGATGTATATATATGTAATATCTTTTCTGTTAGTGAATCAATTTCGTTCTATTCCAACCAATTTCTTTTCCGATTATCAAATTCTTCATAGTATCAGAGCTTAAATCCTGGTACCCACCCTACTAAAATCATGTCGAAGAGCACCGACAAGAAGGAAGATTGGGAAGAAATTACTTCCGCCGGAAGCCAGTCGACTGAGATAGACGTTATGTCTTCGTTCTATTTACATGCATCCGACAACTCGGGGAAGATCTATGTTAGTGATCTCCTTCATTATGGGAATCATGGGGAGTGGGTGAACGATATGAGCAATGCGTTGTTCGCCAAAAACAAGATCGGTTTCGTAGACGGCACGATTCCTAGACCAGGAGTGGATTCACCAAACTTCCAGCATTGGATGCGGTGCAATGCTATGGTGAAAGGATTGCTGAAGAGTGCTATGGGTAAAAATGTTAGAGGAAGCGTGAGATACGCTAACAGTGCCAGAGAAATCTAGGTTGATTTGGAAGAAAGATTCGGCAAAGGGAGTGATCCAAGGGCCTATGAGATCAGGCGAGCGATTACACTTTTGCGGCAGGAGAAGATGTCAATATCTTACACAAAACAGAAGGGCTTATGGGATGAGATGCAGTCAATTTTCCCACTGCCGAAGTGCGTCTGTAATGGATGCAAATGCAACATATCAAAGCAATTGGTGGACATGAGAGAAAAGGAACAGTTATATGATTTTCTCATGGGACTAGATGATGAGTTTGGAATAGTGAAAACTCAGATTTTGAGCACTAAACCAACTTCAGGTCTTGGTCATGCATATCACTTGGTTGCGGAAGATGAACAACAAAAACAGATCTCGGTGAACCACAAACCCATTGCTGAGGCAGCGGCATTCCAATTGCAAGGAGGCCAAGATGGGGGAATCGAGGATTTGGAAAGAAAGACAAGCCAAGGTGTGAACATTGTCAAAAGATGGGGCACACGAAAGATCAATGCTATGAGATCATTGGATATCCTGCTGCAAGGTGTGGACATTGTCAAAAGATGGGGCACACGAAAGATCAGTGCTATGAGATCATCGGATATCCCGCAGGTTGGCGTAAAAACTTGTGGGATAAGAAAGAAAAATGGGGGCAGAAGGTGGACCACAGAAGTTTCCCAAAGGGAGTTCAAGTTGAGTCTGAGATGACCTCAATTCCTGGATTGACACAGGCACAATTAGCAAAGCTTGTGCAATTCTTGAATGTTGATGGAGAAAGTTCGAAGCCGACACAACGATTGACAACTTCCGCAGTCAACATGGCTAGTAAGATTGAAACTAATAAATCTTGGGTGATAGATTCTTGAGCAACAGATCACATCACAAATAACAATGAGCTTTTGGAGGAAATTGAGAAGGCAATTGGAGGATCTCCTGTTACCATTCCAAATGGAGACAAAATTCCTGTCAAAAGCATTGGGAAAGTACAACTTCCCAATGGAATGAAAATATATCATGTCTTGAATATTCCAGATTTTAAATGCAATTTGATTTTTGTTGGAAGATTGACAAATGATCTTAATTGTGCACTAATCTTCATTGCGGATTTTTGTGTAATACAAGACTTACCTTCGAGGAGGCTGATTGGAGTGAGTAGACTTCGAGATGGTTTATATTACCTTGAACCAGTGCGCAATGGAGGTGTGGCAATGTCAGTCAATACTGGAAATGAATCTAATGTTTGGCATAGAAGGCTTGGTCACACATCAAATGAGAAGATACAGCGGATTCAGCTTAGTTGCAGCAAAGTTGTATATGAAAATGTTTTGCATTGTGATTCTTGTTTACGTGCTAAACAAACCAGATTACCCTTTTCAATTAGTGGGATAAAATTAGTTCTTGCTTTGATTTGATTCATTGTGATATTTGGGGTGGTTACAAAACAACATCTTCCTCAGGTGCACATTATTTTCTTGCAATTGTTGATGAGTTTAGTAGAGGAGTTCGGGTATATTTGATGAAATATAAATCTGAGGTTAGTCACTACTTGATTATGTTTTGTAACATGGTAGCAACCCAATTTGGTAAAAAGGTTAAGCAAATAAGGACTAACAATGGACTTGAGTTTCAATCTGATTGCATGCTTGATTATTATAAGGAACATGACATTGTTTTACAAACATCTTGCACAGATACTCCGCAGCAGAATGGGGTTGTTGAAAGAAAGCACAGACATGTTCTTGAAACAGCACGTGCCTTAAGATTTCAAGCAGGATTACCAATCCGTTTTTGGGGAGAATGCGTTCTTACAGCCACCTACATAATCAACAGACTACCATCTAAGGTAATTAACAATAAAACCCCATTTTGTTTGGCAAGAAACCTGAATATGATCATTTGAGAGTTTTTGGTTGCTTAGTTTATGCTCATGATAATAGCAAAAGGGGAGATAAATTTAGTGAAAGAGGAAAGCCGTGTGTCTTTGTTGGATATCCCAATGGGCAAAAGGGGTATCATGTTTATGATCTTAAAAAAAGAAAGTTTTGCACATCCAGAGATGTGACATTCTTTGAAAATATATATCCCTTTAGGCAAAATGATTGTCATTCAGGAGACAAAGAGTTAATGGCAGGAAGTGGATACTGCAGACCAATGTTGGTTGCCGCGGATAATGAGTGTGATGAGGTCATGAAATTACCGCAGGTAAAAGGGTTAGGCAATGGCGCAAATAGGTTCATTGTAGAAGAAATTCCTGAAACTACTGCATTAGATATTGCAGCAGGAGTCACTGCATTTGACGAATGTCAAGAAACTGCCTCAAATGACCCAGCCATAATACATATTGAGGCTACTGCTGTGGAGCCTGTTGTGTCCACCGCGACGCCCATTAATGGTCAAAGTTGTATAGAAGTTCGAAGTAGTGTGCGTGAGAGAACGCAGCCAAAGCGTTTTGATGGTTTTGACGTTCAATTGCCACCCTCCACTGTGCCAACACAACCTGCCCATCCTTCAGCTGACTCATTGGTATATCCTTTGTCACATTATGTCTCTTATGATAGATTTGCACACTCACATAAAGCTTTCCTTGCGGCCATCACTTCTAATGATGAGCCAAAGCATTTCTCACAGGCAGTGAAACATAAGCACTGGCGAGAAGCCATGGAAAAAGAAATCCAAGCTCTGGAGGAGAATGGAACTTGGGATTTGGTACCTCTGCCGCAGGATAAAAGAGCCATTGATTCTAAGTGGGTATATAAGGAGAAATAGAACGTTATAAAGCATGACTTGTTGCAAAAGGCTTCACTCAAATTGACGAAGTTGATTTCCATGAGACTTTTGCACCAGTTGCCAAACTTGTTACCGTTCGGTGTTTACTTGTCGTTGCTGCCAAAAGGAGATGGGAGATTCATCAGTTGGATGTCAACAATGCCTTTCTTCATGGAGATTTGGAGGAGGAAGTTTTTATGAAGATTTCTCAAGGTTTTGCTAAAGCTAATGAGACAAGGGTTTGCAAGTTGAAGAAATCATTATATGGCCTTCGACAGGCTTCCCGTAATTGGTATCATAAATTCACCAAGGCCTTAGAGGATGTGGGTTTTCGGCAATCAAAGGCAGATCACTCTCTATTCCTATATGATAAAGGTGAGATTTTCCTTACAGCCTTGATATATGTTGATGATGTTATACTTGCTGGTAATAATGGTGATAAAATTCAAGAAGTTAAGAGTTATCTGAATGACAAGTTCGGTATTAAAGACTTAAGTCTTTTGAAATACTTTCTCGGAATAGAGACTGCACGGTCACCTGCTGGGATAGTCCTCAGTTAGATAAAATATGCCTTGGATATATTAGAGGAAAGTGGAATGCAGGGCTGCAAACCCAGTGCCTTTCCCATGGAACAGAATCATAAGCTGCGAGCAGACAGCAGCGGTCCACTCATTGATGCAGCACAATACAGACGTTTAGTTAGGCGCCTTCTGTATTTAACGGTTACTAGACCAAATCTTACATATGCCGTGAATGTTCTCAGTCAGTTTGTTAGTGCATCGCGGCAGGAACACATGGATGCTGCATTGCGAGTATTACGGTACTTGAAAAAGGCTTCAGGGCAAGGAATCTTATTATCAACTAAGGGTGATTTGATCCTTAAAGTATATTATGATGCGGATTGGGGAGGATGTCTCACAACTAGAAGATCTTGCACCTGTTATTTCATCACATTAGGTGGTTCTCCTATTTCTTGACGCACCAAACGACAACATGTTGTGTCAAAATCTTCCGTAGAGGCAGAATATAGAGCCATGACAGTAACATTGAGTGATTTGTTGTGGTTGCGGTAGTTGTTAACTGACTTACAATCACCGCAGACGGAACCTACTCTATTATTTTGTGATAATCAAGCAGCTTTACATATTACTGCTAATCCAATTTATCACGAGAGAACCAAACATGTTGAAATGGGTTGCTATTTTGTTCGGGAAAGGGCACAGTCAAAAGAGATTGCACCTCGGAAGATTTCCACTGGTGCACAACTCGCAGATGTCTTCAACAAAGCCTTGGGCAAGGATCGATTTGAATCATTAATGTTCAAGTTGGGTGTTGCGAATCTTCACGCGCCAACTTGAGGAGGGCGTGATGAAATCAATCAACAGTGTATTTGCAGCAGGATTTAAAGTCAACAGTTTGTTTCCAGTGGGATCCAAGATTGAAGCCACAAATCGTGTTATTATCTACCGAAAATTATGTTACCGTGTAGATTGATTCATATCGTGTACATTTATTAACTTGCCAAATATAGCCTTACCGCAGAAACCATAACCTTACTGCAGGATGTATATATATGTAATCTATCTTTTCTGTTAGTGAATCAATTTCGTTCTATTGAAACCAATTTCTTTTGACGATTATCAAATTCTTCACATACTAAAACTAATTTACCATTGATGCTTCAGTTGATGCTTCTTTTTAAAAAAGATAAAGTTACTTCGTTTTTGGTTTAACCAAGGTTATCCTCATACTTTATTAGTCTGAGAATAATCTCTTTCGAGTTGGGAGCATGAAAAGTTAAAATCTTTTCCAACAAATATACTTGTGGGGCAAGAAAGAAGTGTCATTTCATTTATGCTATCTACATAATCCTCCTCATCAATCGCACAATCTGCTGCTTGCCTGTTTGAAATCCAAAGTTGTAAGCCCAGAAACAGTTTAAAACCCACCCTCTTCAAAATCTTTATAGAAAGCAAGGTACGTTTGAGCCCATATCCATATATATATATACTCCAATAGCCCACTTTTCTGTTTGTGGCACTTGTTTGCCAAAAATCTTATCTGCTCTATGAATGAATAAGATAAACCAACAGCCAACCAGGCTTGAAAACTACTAACATGAAAGTTTAGTCTATCTAAATTTTGGTACTTGTTTTCTTGCTTTACCTGATTACTCCTCATGTTTACGCATCCTTTCCCATCAGCTTGTTTGTAGCGTAGCCGTTCAAGCATCAAAAAGCAAAGGTCTTTCCAATACTGTAAAATTTCCAAAGAATTCAGGGCATTCTAGTGGACTAAACGACATCGTTTAAGGAGAGAGACTGGGATTAGTGAAGTGAAGTCAATTGACTGTAAGAAAAGAAACAATCTATTTCGGGGATTCATTTTCACTTGCAAGGCTTTCTCTTCCGGGGAAACCTAAACCACACAAGTAAGAGAGAGAAGAGAACACAAGGAACAAAAGGCCACGTGTCAAAAGCTCACGAGCTTCTCTCCAAATTCACAAAAATCCCCCATTTTCTTCTAACACTGGATAAGCCTCTCTTCTTCCTCTCCCTTTCTTTTCCTTCAGACTCCTAACCCAAAAAACCAATGCAAAGATTCCTACTATGATTTAACCTTAAATCTCCCAAATTTTCAAAACCCAAACTTTCCTAACAATCTCCCTCTCTTCCCGTTTATAAATACAATAATATATTTATTTATACAGATAGTTTAAAAGAAAAAATGGCGGCAGTCACTTCACTGTCTTTCTCGGCTATCGGTCAAACTTCCGGCGACCGAAAAGTCAATGTCCCCTCGGCTCGTTACTTAGCTTCAAATTTTGATGGTTTCCGTTTCCGTTCTAGCCTTCTATACCATTCTGCCGGTGTTCGAGCTTCTACTTCTGCTACTCCTTCCGTTGTTCGCTGCATGTGTACTACTACCGGTTAGTTGTTTACCCCTTGCAATGCTGGAACTTGGTTTCGAGGAATTAAGTCATAGGGGATTTTTCAATTTTATAAATTGATATAGATTCCTGTTGATATAAGTATGTCAATTGGCAAAATTTAGATTTGTAATAATAATATATATTTTTTTCATATTCAAAGTTGTTTTTAATTCATTTTGTTGACAGGTTATTATTTTTTTTTGTGTGTGATTTTCAGATATCCCCCCAACTGTATCCGAGACAAAGTCCAATTTTTTAAAAGCATATAAACGACCTATCCCAAGTGTGTACAACACAGTTTTACAGGAGCTGATTGTGCAGCACCATTTGATGAAATACAAGAGGACGTACCGTTATGATGCGGTATTCGCCCTTGGTTTCGTCACAGTATATGATCAATTGATGGAAGGATACCCCAGTGATGAGGATCGAGATGCTATCTTTCAAGCTTACATCAGAGCATTGAACGAGGAACCCGAACAATACAGGTTTGTGTATTTACTTTCAGTGTCTTCATTTACAAAGCATTGATGCAAATACTAATTGTAGTGGCTTGAATTTCATGATCTGGATTTGGAAATCTTCTATAGAAGAACAGAAAACTAGGATAAGCAGATTGCATGGATATTGGAATAGAATATATGAAACCATTTCGGTTTAGGAAGTTAAATGTGTTTCAAGATCTGTATTTTTGTACTTTCCATCAAACTGGTTTCATTCCTTGTAATGCTTGCAGTATATTTCAGAAATCTTGAAGTGAATGAGAAGATGGGTTTTTAAATTATAATGTTCTTTTTAATGTGTTTTTTGTCATTAGAAATGATGCACGGAAGTTAGAAGAGTGGGCCCGTGCTCAAACTTCCAGCTCACTGATTGAGTTTCCATCAAGAGATGGAGAAGTTGAGGCAATATTGAAAGACATTGCAGAAAGAGCTGGGAGTAAGGGGAGTTTCAGCTATAGCCGTTTCTTTGCTGTTGGGTTGTTTCGTCTTCTTGAGCTGGCCAATGCAACTGAACCTACAGTGTTGGAAAAGGTTGGATTCTCAGTTCTATCTATTCGTTTACTGTTAGACTGTGTTTTGATTTACTTACATGTCAAGTGCAAGTAGAATGTATGAGGAGCCACCTAGACACAATTTTAGGATTTTTTGACAGGATAGGTTTGTAGTACTTATTAAAGCAAAATTCACCTAAATTCTCATTAACTTTACCTATATTTGCAAGAAGCTGAGAGATAAAACAATGGACAGGAGAATTTGGATATATCACAAATGTAAACTTCAATTAAATAATATAAAAGGAACAACTGGCCTGGGATTTTAATTTATGCTATCTGTACAACAGCTTTGTGCGGCATTAAATATCAACAAACGAAGTGTGGATCGGGATCTTGATGTCTATAGGAATCTGCTTTCCAAGCTGGTTCAAGCGAAAGAATTGCTCAAGGAGTATGTTGCTAGGTAAATCCTCTCCTCCTTGTGAACTTCTTTATTCATAGTGTTATACTCAAACCTCTGTTGTCTTCTCTGTGTTCTTTGCTGCATAAGTTCAAACTTCAAAATATATAATCAGTCTGAGCTAGTGCATTGTCAGTGAAGTATTTAGCTTGTGAACCTCTTGAAGGAACAACCAATATATTAGATTCAAATCTCTTACTGTAACAAGCATTTTTATATATGAACCTCCTTGAAGAAAAACCTACTTTTATATGTGAACCTCCTGCTAGGACATTAATTTGCTGCTTGGGAGAATATGAGTAGGCACTTGACATTTCAAGGATAACATGCTAGTGCAGCCACATGTAAAATGCTACAATATCCTTTTATACCTGAAAAAAATGTACTATAGAGTAGCAGCCAGTTTGGTACCTTTTCAGATTCATTGCTAATCAAATTGAAGCTACTAATGTATTCTTTCTTTGTTGCTGAAGTCTTTTAACAATGCTGTTATCTGAAATGTTTTTGATCTCCAGGGAAAAGAAGAAAAGAGAAGAAAGATCAGAAACACAGACGGCCAATGAAGCTGTCAAAAAATGTTTGGGTGAATTTCAATACGCAGGCCAGTAATTTGATCTGTCTATTGCTCCCAATGTGCTCATCTTATTTGCGATACTTCAATACCCTTTTTGTTTGCTCTGAGGTAGAAAAAGCAACCTCCATGGTTTAGGCACAAATTTATCAGCCCGTGTACTGCTTTTAATTCGGCAGTTGAGATGCATCATATATACTTTGTATTTTTCCAATACTTCTTACTCTTCTGAATGTATCTTTTGTTCATAGTCCAATTACTAATGGCACCATAAAACTTGTCTCTCATTTCAAGTATATACTCATTAAAACGTTTCATTTGTACCAATGTTTATCTTGCAGTTATTTAAACATACATGTTAGTCTCAATTTTATTTCTTTCAGATGATCTGTGCACCTGATTCTGAACTTAATGCGAAGCAGCCCTTTCGCGACTAGGCTTTCCGGCTCCAAACGGCTCAAAGAGGGCGGGGGTTCTATATTTGCTTGCAAAGTGCAATGCTGGCTGTTGCGTTTTGTTAAAAGTAGAATTCGAGGGCGCCCTACTCAATGCTTCAAGCCTTTCAGGGTTAAACTTCAGAAACAAATAGGTGTCCCATCTAAACCTTAATTGAACGAACTGCACCACTTTAAAATTCAACAAAGAATATAGGAGGAAAACTTGTTGTCATCAGGAAATATCAAACCAACATAAACAATTTTAATGCTCCTGAACGAGGGCCACGGCCACCACATATTTGTTAATTACGCAGCAAATACAAATTACTGTAAGATATCTAAATTTACAAGATTATTGATTTCGCTAAGATGAGATTATTTACTATAAGATGAACAGCAATATAAATGAGTGGCAAGCCTATATAGCAATATTAAACCCAATATTAATACTGAACCACGAGAATTACTATTACACAGGATAAAGAAAATAATTACTAGAAATAGAATAAATGAAATATTATTATATCTTTAACTAAGGCGAGAAATATCAACGTCATCTGGGATTCTGAACGTGTCTGCTGCACCAAATTTTCTAAACTCATCCTCCTCAGTTTTGGGGTCTGCTTCATCACTATCATCTTCTTCGCCATCACCATTATAATGAGTTGATGAGGGATCATGAATGCTTTTCGAACGGCAATTCTGGGTTGCAAGCATATTGACTTGTCCAAGATGAGAAATTTCAACCACAACTGTATCATCATCACTAGGCAATGGTTGCTTCCAGGGTTCCCCATCAATCCTCATAAATGTATGGTCAGCTGCGCCTTTGTGAAACTCAAAGCGGATTCGGTGTGCCTAGTAAATCAATAAGATTTGAACACAAAGAAATTTAAATCAACATGTACATCATACACGCACATGCATAAGAATATGAAAAGTTTGATAAATTTCACTAACTCATGGTCCTGCAGCTTTTTAAGCATATTTAGATCCTTCTAATAAATCATGAATTGAAATATAGGGGAGAAGTAAATTCATTGATTTGAGCCATTTTTTCTTTTACCCCTTCTCATAAAGTTTTCTCGTTTAGGGGATAGGGATTCAACTAGAGAAACCTGCACTGAGCAGGTCATGTTTTGCTAATGGATTACGCCTGCTTTAAGTATCACCTGTGCCAAACGGGTTCCATGTCCATTTGGAGCCAGCAATACAAGACCATGCCAAGCATCTCTAAAGCCAACAACTTCAAGAAGGCCATCATCTACATAAGGTGGAGTCAAGTCTCTCTGTAAATTCAATTGACAGAAAAACATTTCATCAGATTTCTAAAGTGAGAAGTTAGTTGATGTTTCTCAACCAAAAATCAAAAACCCCAAATATAAAACAAACAAAAAAAAATACCAAATTGACATGTTTAGGAACTAACATCTCGCTTCTTTCTGGCACTTGGCGTTCCCCAAGGATTTAAACCGCCGGAAAAGCTGGGCAAGTTGAGACATACAATCGACCTTATGCTGTTTAAAATTGGGAAGGAGGGGGACATAAGGGAAAGATATTAGAAGCACCCTAATTAGGTGATAACTACAATGAAAGCGATATTATTAAATTGCACAGGAAAACAAAAAAACCAGAAATGAAAAAAAGCAAATGATTGTATAAAAAGCTTTGTAAACGATGATTTCACTGTTATGAAACATGTATCATTTGTATCGAAAAAGAACAGTGAAATGAAGCTTTCATTTTCATTTTTTTTTTCTCATATACACTCCATGATAATAATGTTTGCTAAGAACCAGTATTTTAATTTTAACAAATTAACAGATAAGAATGGTCTAAAGCTGGCAACCTGCATAGACCAAATATAAATTACCTGTGTGGTATGGGGAGGTCTTCCCATTGACTATTATGTCCCTTCATGACTTTCACTTTTGCAAGCTGAGCAACATTCCTGCAGTTTAAGATCATACATACATTATTTTCAATTTAGTCAGGCAAGGAGCTAAAATTATTCGGTAAGAGATACTATGTTGAATCCAGACGACTGTAAGGACCTGGGATAATAAAGACAGTTCAACACCTGCTGCAAAATTTTTCAAGATGAAAGGCTAAAATGCCAGTTTCACACTGTAGGTATTAGTATAATATGAAACATTTCAGTTGTTCTTTTGAAGTTATGTTTTACTAATTAACACTATCAAGAATATTGTAAAAAATTACATAAAAAATGTGTGAAACTTGCACTTGAGCCTAATTTTTCAATTCAAAAGAGAGATTTTACTTCTACAGATAGAAGAAAGATTTGAAGCATTTAATTCACCTTGAAGAAGGATGAAAAAGAGATGCGGCAAACCATCCTTGTGTACAACCAAGCTTTGCATAAGTTTTCTGTTGGAAATGAAGAAGAAAATAGGGGGATCAAGAAACATACAGTAACAAGCATATCTCCCAAACGAGATAATTTCAGTATCAAAGACAAAAAAGATTTGAGTACATGTATATCTATACACAGACAAACATACGAACATGTATATCCCATAACAAAAGTACGTCAATGAACAATGCATAAATCTGCATTAAATCACAAAGAAACTCTACAGACAAAAACTCGAGCTCAGTTATTTTATCCTGCCAGACTGAATATAAAAATTATACAGTAATTAGCTCATTATTATTATTATTATTATTATTATTGGTTGCGAAAGCTTAACAAGTTTCAGTTTTCACCCTGATAGAGTGATCAACTTAGATTACAAATTGACTCTGCAAGTGCAATAGTTTCTGCAAACCTACGACGTGCAATAAGAATTTACAAATAATGCAACTAAAGATGTAAGTAATCATGTAATCAACAGCATATTATAGCATTTGCAATCCTCACACTCTAAACTTCGCAAGTGCCACCAAAATATATCTGGCATCCTATATGGTTTCTAATTCCTTCACTTTCTTAGTGTCCTTTTTATTTTATTTTTATGGGTTGAGAAAGGCACTAATTAATTTCTCCGATATGGTTAGTAACATAATTAATTCTTGAAGATTAATGCCCTTAAAGCTGGTAGTGAATAAGTCTATCATGAAAACTTAAGCTAGTAACCAATCATGTACATCCTTGAGAAAGAAAACCATGATCATTTGACTGCCAGTGTCCGTGCATCAATAATAAACAAAGCAGATGACACTGACAGCACTAGACCTGATTAACCAACTGGTTTTTAAATTTTTCTGGATGCAACTTTCTCTCAGAGTGAAAAGCATAAGATACTTGAGCATCCATTCCTGTAGAAAACATTAGAACAATTAATGGGGTTAACATACATCAACTTGCAATGTTCAAAACAAAGTTGAGCAAACAACATAACTAAGGGTTAGAGTTAGCGATACCTTTGTGGAGGATGATATGTATTTTTTGAAAACTTTTGTAAAAGAAAAGAAAATCTTATAAAGATATTTATTTATCTGTTTTATATAATGGATTGTAAGATCACAATCCAAGAATCAACTAGCTTAGCTGGTAAAGTCTTTTAGTGGCTGCACCAAGGACTTGGATTGAATCCTGTATACAATAGGTATGAGGAGGAAGGGGTTGGCAACTCTACACTGCTTAGCCTAGTCAATGGCCCCAAGAAACGAAATAGGAGATTGAGATAGTTGAGGCATAAATCTTGTAATAAAGAACAGACGGACTCGCAAGACATGTTTCATGGAATTATGATAGTTCAAAAAGATGTAAAGTGCACCAAGGCACATAGGGAATTGTCTACATTTCATGAAGTTTTCTTTAAATCATAGAGTATCTTTTACCATATCCTTCAAGCCCTTACTAGAAATTATCAAGATAGCTTTATGTTAGCAAAGTCACAGTTTGAATACTTGTCCAGGGAAAGTACTCTTACCCATGCTGAAGTAATTCCAGAATCCCCCACGAAATGTGTGGTAACCTTCCTGAAGAGCAAAACATTTTCATATAAGAATGCAAAGCAAACAAAATCTGTCTCAACGAAATCACAGCGTAATTCTTTTATATATCTTAAGAATTGGTACAGAATGTTATGTGGAAGTAAGAACAAAGGTTCCAGAAAGGATTATTTGAATAGAAAACCTAAACTATCGGAAATCAGAAAAAGATTTGAAGTTTTCACTGGTGAGTTAATCGAGGGTCAAAATACACCCAGTCTCCCAATTGCAAAAACAGAAAGAAATAATGTTAAGAGTCTGTTACCATGTTCATTTCATCTGATGATGAGACACGACCAAAGGCATGCAAAGAATGTGGTAGCTCAAGAGGTGCAATAGGATCACAGGCACCTTCCTTTGGAGCCCTCATCCTCATGAGAATATGCCAACTTAAACACAAAAATGCATATATGAGTAACCATATCAAATATCAACCATAAGAATTAAAGCTAGGAAACTATTTATTCAAGAGCACCCCATAATTTTACTGAAAAAATCATTTGGATGCATGCTGGAAGGAAAATATTTTTGCAAAATAAAACATTATATTCACCTAGAGACCAAAAAACACGATTGAGAAAAAAATGATGCAGTAGTGATGTTAAATTAGTGTTTCAGAGTTTATCACTGTTACATGCAATAAAACTTATAAATTCTGCCCACCAGAAAGGAGAATACCTAGAATGATGAAAAGAGTGAACAGTGAAAACAGAAAAAGAAAAAATCTGTCACTGACATAGATATACAGGAATGAATTTTGGTTTCAGGTCCTACATCTTTCTCTGAAGATTTCTTTGTCAGAGAAATTATACATTTATTTTTCCCCAACTTATTTCCATTTAGTAGTCACAGAGTAAGGAATTCTTAAATGGTTCTAGCCAACAGCATGCTTCATGATCAGAGGATTGACAGGTGTTTTGCATTTGATTAAAGTTATGTACATGAAAGTTAGTAACAAAAGAGCCAGGTAGAGCCCCGCGCAAAAAGAGCCAGGTAGAGGAGATGGAATATATCGCACAACTAAAGACACATCTCTTAGAAGAGGCAAAGTTCATTTTCCCTGAAATTGGATATGCTAAACACATTGGCTAACATCAGTACCAAGTCAAAGCAGGAAGTTTCTAATTTTGCAAGTACACTTTCTAATCAAGCATGCATCTCTGATGGGATGTGTGTGCTGTGAGAGAGTAGAGAGAGAGAGAAGAGTCATGTCAACTTTATTACTTGTCTATTTTCATTTCCTTTGCTTTCATTACTTGTTCCAAGAATGACACCACCGAGTTATGATCAGTCCCAGGATTCTTCTTTCCCTGTAATTCACAAAATATGAGTTGGCCAAGCACCGAATAGCTTGTAAAAGTGATGGAGTATACAGCAGATTCCTATTGCCTATTGCAGCATCAGTCAAGAAAATAAAAGAAATTTCAGCAAACATTCACAAATTTTTGGAAAGGTAGGGCTCTGTTGATAATGTTTGACCAAGACAATCTAGCGCATACTGTGCCCAAGGATGACAGCATTACCACTTATTCATTCTCCTAATTGTTCCACTTCTATGTAAGAAAACATTTTATGACAGTTAAACCCTCATACTGTACTTTTGTTTTCCCCTTTTTGGCACTACACTCTATCCTTTGATTATTACAACTAATGAAAGCAAGCAGATTCTTACCCAGCCAAATGAAAATGGCAGATTGTTTCCAGTTCCCAAAGGAACTGTAGCAATTGGAGGTGGATGCGGCAATTTAAGATCACAAACAACCCCCAGGAGCCAGCCAGCTGTTCCATCACCACCAGCAACCTAAAATATAAAGTTACATCTAAGGAGTAAGATAGACAAAAAGAACTGTGTAGCTGATCCTTTTTAGTGATAGCCTCATGCAACAAATACAGAAATGTAAGTTATCTGGTTCAACTTACAATTATTCTTAATCTCTCATGAACCTTTGCAGCAAATTCATCGTTTTCTTGTTTCAGTTTTTCTAGTCTGGTATAAACTCTGCGAAGCACCTTATCAGGGGTCTCTTCCCCCACATCAAAGACCTGCAATTAATCACACCACGATCAGAGCAAAAGCATATACCCAACTATTGATCATAATCATAAAGACTAAAAATACCTGATGCTCATTGAGGATAGTTTTATATGTTTTAATAAGATCGCCACCCAACTGGCCGCCACTTTTGGAGTTGATAAACACTAGTACTGGAAATTTAGGTGCATCAACAACATTGGAGATCTCTGCTTCTTCATTAAATATGTATGTAGGAATGTAGAATTCCTTCAAGAATTCAGGATTGGGATTAGAATCTGCCATTCTGAGGCCCAACTGCATTATCAAACGATCATGATTCTCAAAATTAAGAACATAGAAGAATTAAAATTTTCAACCATGATGAACAAAGAGAAGATTATTACCAATTAAAATAACAGAATTTTATGTATTTTCTTATTAAATTTCCTTCCTAACTGATTTCTAGAAACTCCTTCACCAAACAAAAACAACAATGAGATTTATTATACAAGCTTGAATCACTAGTAAACCATATTATGAATAGTTTATCAACCAATAATGTAATGTTGGCAAACCAAAAAGACCGGAATCCTAGAAAGAAAGCTTCTAGCTGAGTCAACTGAATCCAAATCATAGGTCAAGACAACAAAGAAACAGAGTTCATATCATAACATTCGAATTCAGGCATATTAACAAACAAGAAAAATGTAAAGCAAGAAAGCGTCCGCAACGGCAAACGAGAAACAGAGAAGCAAAATGTTATCAACAGTAATTAGCGACGGTTGAAGTGGAAAGTTAGCTTGAAGAAAGCTTCTAGGTGTTGGAGAAGGAACAAAAGCAACAAAGGATTGGAAACTTTTAAAAGAGATTGGTTTGTTTGACAAATCTGAAACATAGACATGAGTTTGATCGACGCGATTACGAAAAAGAAGAAAAAATCCGATTGAAAAAGAGTGAATCATGAGATACCTGGCAAAATGAATCACAAAGAATCTGGTTTTCAGGCTTTTGGATGAATACAGGATTTTGGAGTTGGTTATGTACTATTATTTGATATATGAAGCGTTTAAAGAGGAGGTGTAAGAGGAGGATATTGTTGACTTGTTCGCTAGAGCTAGACAGAAGTATAAAGGGCACACAAGATCAACGTGAATAAATGTGAAGAAGGAAATTACAGTTACAGGGGATATTCTTAGTTCCAGCCTACTTAGACCAAAGAGGTCTTAGGTTCAACTCTCACGGAATATGAGTTTCTCTCACGGAATGTGAGTTTGTTTGTAATTTGTTTGTTTATTTGGTAGGTATGTAGTTGATAGTTTCTAGTTTGGGTTGAATTCTCATTTAGATGTTTGGGTATAGAGATTTATTTGAATTGTAATGAGATTTCACTGGGTTTGTTTGTTGGGGAAGGGGTTTGTTGGCTCATAGATTAGTATTTCTGTATTGTAGCTAATTATGTAGCGGTGTACGGATCTTCCTGTGCGTTTATAATCCCAATCTCTTTAAGAAATGAAAATGATTCTTTTCTAAAAAAAAAAAAAAAGTCTAAAACTAGGAGCGTGTAGTATAGGAGGCTGCTAAAGGAACGGGAAGGGATTGAATCTTACGTTAATGGGGTCAGCCAGGAACCCAAATCCATCATCATTAATTAATTATTACTAATTTAAAACTAAGAAAATCTGACGTCAGATTCCACTTGGCAAATTGGTAGTGGGGCCTTAAAACCAACGATAATTATTCCGCTTGTTTGCTTCTCTTCGTTATCTCTCTCCTCCTCCCCCTGGCCTGTAGGGCCTAAGACTATGAATTAGGTGAAGAACGGAAGGGCGTTTCCTCTTTTCCGAAATTAAACTACTCAGGCGAGGACATATCAGTCAATTTCACGATATTAGCCCACACTTTACTAATTTAAGAAGGGCGGACAACTCAAAGCACCCTGCTTCAGCTTAAACTCCATGGCATAAACAGAGTTACCACCAAAAGAACCCTAATAAAATACACAAAAATAGAATGTTCTGATTCCTTTTTTTTTCTTTTTTTTTTCCAAGAAAGTTCTGATTCTTCGTTCTTCCCACCGCAACAGTGACACTTCATAATCGTAAGGATAATAACCATAGTAATACTAATAATAATAATAAATTCATGGACTTTATTCACTATTTAAAAATATCTACTACCACCATTATTTGATTTGATTTGATGTAGCTTTCCACCACTTAAGGCCAAAATCAGCGGGACAATTATTGGACGAAAAGTAACAAAAATCTCAAACCATTAAACCCTCTAGTAGAGTTAGAAATTTGATACTGAAAGGATGTTCAAAATTACAAAGCTGTAAATAAACTACAAATATCTTTAATCCAAAAAATGAAAAGAAAGAAAACCTTAATTGAATCATAGGCAAACGGATATCACAAGTTAAAATAAGTATAGAAAGAAGAGACAAACCTTGAAACAAGACGTGGATTTTCTTGGACGGTTTCCGGTATGATCATTCCCAGATGAAACACAATTACCCATTGTTGTATACTAAAAGAGGGAAAAAGGGTGAACTGAAATGTGAGTTTGGTAGAGTAGTCTCAAACCTCAACTCTGAATTCCGCCGATTAAAGTATTTTGCTATGCCTAATTTTCGGTTATTCAATTCTTCTTCAAACAGGGGATGCGCACTTTTGTCTTTTGTTAGTGACACACTGACACTAATTATTGTTAGGCAGAAAACGCAGGATGAATTTTTCTTTTATTTTATACAAGAAAGAGTGAGTATTTAGAAATACCCAAGAAGCTGCCTAACACCAAATCTTCAAGTATTTGAGGAAAGAAATTACTTAGAAATAAAAACCTATAATAATTAGGAAAAGTTATTAAAACAATAATTGAGATAAAAAAGCATAATTGACAAATTAACTGATTAAGAACTTCTAATTTCAAAATTACCGCCTATATTCTCTTAACTCCAAATTATAATTATACAGGTATAATATATAAGAGTGTATGCATTGCTAGTCTTGCATAAAACGCAGCACTTAAAGTATCCAAAACTTGGTTGGAAGTTGGAAGTGGAACTTGGAAGGTGAAGGAATGTAATTACAATAAATACACCTACTAATACTATAATACTCAAATCAAAGGAGCTTCACGCTTTGCTCAAAAACAGTAATGAATTCATCCATATGATTCTTGTTTAAAGCTAAGCCAACCTCAAATCCACGTTCCTCATCCCTGCACTCTGCCAGAGCTATAGCCCCATCCCTATCGATGCGGGTCAACTCAACCTTACATGGCCTTCCCCATCCAAAATCAATTTCATAGACCTTGAGTTTTGGTGATCCAGCAACTGGACTTATACGCCCTGGTTTATCTCTTTGAAAAATATCTGAAATCCAATGCTCTAGACCTCGTAACCCACTACTCTCCACATCCTTAATTTTGTTTCCAATCGCCTTGGCTGCCACAACAATCCCATTTTCTCCTCTTATCTCACTTTTTGTAACATCCACAATGCATGGTTTTAAGCAATTCCCAAAGTATTTTGTTGGTACCGGGAAATCCAAGCGGTTTCGGCCATCGAATGGAAAAAAAAAAAAAGAAAAAAGTGTAAAACTTATCATCGTCATCGTTATGTGATGAATTTTTAGTAGAATTCTCTCTTGATTTGATGAAACAAACCCATAAAAAGGTACAAACCACCACGAAAGTTGATATGTGCAATTGCCCTGACTCAATTCCTTAATGCACTCTGCACTGACCAACTGCTTTAGTCTCTCCGCATGGGCTTGACCCAACTCAAATGTGGCTCGAACCTTATCTTCTACTATACCATGGGATAGGCATGAATTCTTACTAAATAATGATATCATTGGATATGGAGTAATTATTAGGTGGATCAGGTCCACGACGTCATTTGTGGTCCCGACCAATAAGATTTTGACAAATCAGAGTTTTTCCTACAATTTCTAAAACCCTAGCCAATTAATATCCTAAATTTAGGGACTTACCCTGTAAATCTTATCTGGTAAAACTCGGGGCTAAACCTGGTGCTAAATTCTAGGAGGAAATCTTACTTATCAAAATCTTATTGGTCGGAACCACGGATGACGTGGTAGACCCGGTCCACCTAATAATTTCTCTTAGATATGATATTGGCTGCCGGGTTGTTGAGGGTACATGTGTTAGAATTTGACCATATTAATGTGGCTTATATCAAATTTGTCAATTACATAAATTGGATATTTATAGGATTGACCAATATTATTGTGAGTTAAATCAAATCTACCTAATTATGTTAATTGAGAGAGATTTAATACATTTAATAGTCAAATAAATCTCAACCGTTCAACTGGCTATTTGATGGACGTACCAGATTAAATGAATACACATATAAATTGGTCCTCCCTCTACTCATTAGGTTTTACGGCAAACAGAAAATTAAGCCTTTTCCATAAGAAAGAAATACCGTAAAATTAAGGGACTGTTTGATAAACTATTGAAAATTTTCAAACCATTGAAAATGAAAAATTTCAATGCTTTAATTTTTTCAATATGTTTGATAATTAAGGTTAGAAAATCACTTAATTTAAAATTTTCAATGAAAAAGTATTGGAAATAAAAAGTAGGTCTAAGGTTACTTTTTCTATTCAACAATATTATTTATGGAAAGATTTAAACATTAATGTTATGTTTTTTCCTTTATCAATAATTCTTTCCTTTTTAATTGTTACCAATGTATTTTTTAAATATTATCATACAAAAATATAAACAAAAATGTTTTTCTTACATTTCACATTAAGTAACTTATCAAACAGTTTTTTCACCAAAATTCAGTATTAAATTCAGTAGGCATAATGATTCAGTGCTTAAATTTTCAGTACTTAATTTAACAAACAGAACCTAAGTAAGAGTCAAGAGGGAGAAATCAATTTATCTTCCTCAACTTTGTGCTCATGGCTAATAAAGTGGCTCAACCTAATTCCGCATAAGGTATATCTAAACATTTACGTTATTGGAATTATTTATTCATGGCCTATAAAGATCATTTATGTTCTTATGTCTTAAAATTAATTTACACAAGCAGGGCAGCCTGCGCTTGCGCTACAGTCATCTTCTTATTAGGGCTATATTTTTTGTAGTTGTTTAAGTCGTTAGTAAGAAGATATTGCATTGCCTGTAAGTTAATCAGTTAGGAGAAACTCATACATCGAAACAAATAATTCACATATATAAAGCAAAACACATGACCTCTCTTTCATTCTAAAAGTGCATTACCTAAATTCTACTCCGTCTCTAGGTAATTTATCAAAATAAAGCTAATATTCCACTCCTCCATCTCTAGATAATTCATCAAAATAAAACTAATATTAATTGTTGCTTGTAATGTATGTTGATTATCTAAAAAAAACATAGTACGTTGCGGTCATTTTTTAATCTTGATTGTAATTGTTAAATTAATGAACTCGAGTAGGTGGAAGAATTTGGCTTCTGCATAAGGAAGACCTAATTTTTTGTAGTCAAGGAGCATGTATAGTTGTCGTAGGAAAATTGAATTAGTTGAGAGCATTTGCAAGAGCATATGTAATTTACACAATGCATCACAAAATGATTGTACTTAGCATTGACTAATTATGCTTTTGGAAATGTGGAAATAAACTAAATATAAGCAAATAATAGAAACCTCAACAAAAAGGAAGTCAAATGATAAATAAAAAAACTTTTTGTAAAATAAAAGAGGAGTAAGGAAATATTAAATTTAAATATCAAATAATATAATCAATAAATAAATCCAGATTTACCTCAAAATGTTGCGGTGAGAAGTGAAAGCTCCCCACTTTAGGTTATGCTATCCTAAGGCGCTGCTAAATTAAATGGAAGGATCTTATCAACGTCCACCTGGAAATTTTAGGAAACAGAACAGAGTCCATGTGAAACTAATTCAGAGAAATGTTAGGGAAGAAGAAAATCACCCAAATAGAAATGAAGACGAAAGGAAAACAGAACTGGAATGTCAATAGTTTACCCATGAATCAATCATTATTGCAGATACATTTATAGTATCAATCCTTTGGAATTCCTAAGGGAGGAAATTCATCAAGGGCCTTTTTAGTCACTCGAAAAATGAGAAAAGACCAAAAAAAGACAAAAGGAGGCACCACATTAATCCTCAATGATACGAGGATGGCTCAAAAGGCCTTAAAATGAGTTGCTTTCACTTGTACCCGAATCTATTTGTGCTTAAAGTGCTTAAAGATTAGCACTTTCAATCCTAAGGGTAAGTGTTTAGGGAAGTGTTTAGGTGAAAACTAAGGCAACTCTCAAAGGAATTGCAAGATTATGCACACAGGTTCAATAGGCTCAAGGATACAGATTCACCACCAAGAGTTTAGAACCGGTTGAAACTCACCACCAAAGAACACTACTTGATACAAATTTCACCACAAGAAGAATTCAATTTTAATCCCAAATCAACAAGAGATACATATTACACCACTCAAATTGATAAAGGAAAGCTTATGCAAACCTAGACAAGGTTACAAAGCATGAACAAAGTTCAAAGTTTACAAAATTCAAGTCTAAGTTGCAAAATGCTTCATCCGTAGCATATATACTCGGATTAGCAACTAAACACACTTAACTAATGCTAATAAAACAAGTTTAAACAAACATAACATGAACTTAACTTAAACTACCCGAATTAGCTCAAAATGAGCTCAAATGAAGTGTGAACTCAATTCGGGTTGTAGGTAGCCGAAATGCTCATTTCCATGCACAAATGATGATGTCTTCAACTTGCAAACAACTTGTAATCTTCATCCAACTACATGAGAAAACTTCATCCGAGGGTTTTCCAAGCCTCCAAAATTGACCAACACATGCCATATGGAGAAAGGTAGTCATCAACACATGGCATGGTAAGAAAGGTGCTTAATTCCAACTAGGCTCAATGTTGGAGAGGTGCTTGCTTGGCTCCACCTTGTCTCCACCGTGGCTATCTAGGTCCCACTCAAGGTGACATGTCAACAAAGCAAGCTGCTCACATGGCAAGGTGCTTGCTTCCCTAAATGCAATATCTTCACCCGAGACCCCATGTTGGAGAGTATGGGACACTCCCGTGTCATTCTCCCCCGGTTGAAAAAGCAAAGAAGTATCTCCTGGAACATATGGAACAAGATCAGAAATGTTAAAGGTAGGAGACATACCATACTCCTCGGGCAAATCTAGTTTGAATGCATTGTTACCGAGCTTCTCCACAATCTTGAATGGACCATCTGCTCTCGGTTTCAGCATTGCAAATTGACCTTGATTAAACCTTCCCTTCCTTAGATGAATCCACACCAAGTCACCTACATCAAGCTTAACAAACTTACGCTACTTGTTAGTTTGTTGCATGTACTTGATGTTTTGTTGTGCAATTTTCCCTCGGACATCATTATGGAGCCTTTTAATCTCCTTGGCTCTAGCATCCGCATCACTACTATACTGCCCACTAGAACAAGGAGTTAAATCTAAAGGAGTAGGAGGATTAAGGCCATAAACTACCTCAAATGGAGTTCTCCCAATGGAAGAGTGAAATGACCGATTGTAGGCAAACTCAATCGGTGGTAGAATCAAATCCCATTGCTTGATATTCTTCCCCACATAACTCCTCAATAAACTTCCCAAGCTCCTATTAGTAACTTCAGTTTGGCCATCGATTTGTGGGTGATAGGCCGAACTGAACTTCAAAGTACTCCCTAGCTTCCTCCAAATAGTCCTCCAGAAATGACTAAGGAACTTTGCATCTCTATCCGAGACAATGCTTCTAGGAACACCATGTAGTCTCATTACCTCCTTGAAGTACAATTCGACAATGTGACTAGCATCATTAGTCTTGTTACAAGGAACAAAATGAGCCATTTTCGAGAATCTATCAACCACCACCATGATAGAGTCTTTGTTCCTTTGTGTCCTAGGCAACCCGAGCACAAAATCCATGCTAACATCCTCCCATGGTGCATTTGGAATCGGCAAAGGAGTGTACAACCCACTATTTTGACTCCTTGTCTTGGCCAAATGACAAACTCGACATGATAACACATGCCTAGCAACATCTCTCTCAAGTCTCGGCCAGTAGTAGTTTTGTTGCACCATGAACAAAGTCTTTGTTCTCCCAAAATGCCCACTCAAAGTACCCCCCGTGAGCCTCCTCAACAATGGCTAACCTCAAAGAACAACAAGGAATACACAATATGTTAGCATAAAACAAATAACCATCAACAATAGAGTAAAGCTTACTAGGGCCATGATGACAAGATCTCCAAGCATCTCCAAAGTCTTCATCATGCTCATATAATTCCCTAATAGCTTCAAATCCCACAACTTGCACTTGTAGAGTAGTAAGAAGTGTGAACTTCCTACTAAGTGCATCGGCCACCACATTTTGAGCCCCGACCTTGTGTTTGATAGAAAAACTAAAGGATTGCAAGAACTCAACCCATTCAGCATGTCTCCGATTGAGCTTGTGTTGTTGATTGATAAATTTCAAGGCCTCATGATCCGAGAACAACACAAATGGTTGTGGCAGCAAGTATTGAGACCAATGATCAAGAGCTCTCACCAAAGCATAGAACTCCTTGTCATAAGTAGAGTATTTCCTTTTGCACTCATTCAACTTTTCACTAAAGAATGCAATGGGGTGTCTTCCTTGGCTCAAAACAGCCCCTATGCCCACATCCGCGACATCACACTCTACTTCAAATGGAGAATTAAAATCTGGCAGTTTCAAAGTTGGAGCTTCGGTCACTCTCTTCTTCAACTCATCAAAGCTAGCTTGAGCTTCCTTAGTCCAACAAAACCTCTTGCTTTTGAGGCATTCGGTAATAGGAGCTACAATAGTACTAAATCCCTTGATGAACCTCCTATAAAATGATGCCAAACCATGAAAACTCCGAATCTCTTGAATTGACTTAGGAGTAGGCCAATTCAGAATTGCTTCAACTTTACCACTATCCATTTGGACACCATCACCCGAAACTACATACCCCAAAAATGCAACTTCATGAGTGAAGAAATGGCACTTCTGCACATTGGCATAAAGCTTCTCATTTCTCAACAAATCAAACACTTTTCTCAAATGCACAAGATGAGAATCTTCATCAGGACTATAAACCAGAATATCATCAAAAATAAAACAAACTACACACTCACCTACACATGGCTTGAGAACATGGTTCATAAACCTCATGAATGTGCTAGGTGCATTGGACAACCCGAATGGCATCACAAGCCACTCATATAAGCCATCTCTAGTTTTAAAAGCCGTTTTCCATTCATCTCCAGGTTTCATCCGAATCTGGTGATAACCACTCCTCAAATCAATCTTGGAAAACACCTTTGCCCCATGTAATTGATCAAGCAAGTCATCAAGCC
>AWUE01015228.1:0-23180 GCA_001974825.2 Corchorus olitorius
CCTCATAACTGATTTGGACTTCAATTGCCTCTCAACCCGCAAGGCCAACTTAGTAACATCATTCAAAGACCAATAAGGCTGCAAAGAAACAACATTAGCAATATCAACTCTTAAACCAGCCAAGTACCTTGCAATTGTTTGCTCCTCGGGCTCACTAATATTAGCTTTGATCATCAAAGAATCAAACTCGGCTGTATAGTCCGAAACACTCATAGCACCTTGTTTCAAATTTTGAAGCTTAATGAAAACATCTTGCTTGTAGTCCTCGGGCAAGAATTTCTTCTTCAACTCTCGGACCATCTTGTCCCATGTCCGAATCTTATCTTTGCCCCTCCTTTCTCTTTGCTTCAATAAATTTTCCCACCACAAAGATGCATGCTTTCTAAGCTTGATAGCAACAAGCTTTACTTGCTTATTTTCAGGCACTTCTTGATATTCAAAAATCCTTTCCACCGTGTGTAACCAATCAAGAAAATCATCAGGTTGCCCTCTTCCATCAAATTCAGGAATCTCAACTTTGGGAGTATAAGCATGAACATAGTTTCCAAAAGTACCAACATCTCTTACCCTTTGTATTTGTTGGTTAACATCACCAACTTCATCATCTACATCATTTCTTCTTTGTTGTTGATGTTGTCTTCTCAAATGAGCTCTTACATCATCCGGATGTATGGGTTCACTAGAGCTAGCACTTGAGGCACCACCACGGCGTCCTCTTCTAGTGTAAGAGCTAGAACTCCCTTTACTTTCCTCACAGCGTCTCTCCCTTTCTTCCATCAAATGAAGTCTATCCCGAAGGGTTTCCACAAGACCTCTAAGGTTCTCAACCGTTTCATTAGGTGCAACTCTACCCCCATCATTTCCTTGTTGAGACATGATGAATCTCCACACAACCAAAGCTCTGAATACCAATTTGATACGAGGATGGCTCAAAAGGCCTTAAAATGAGTTGCTTTCACTTGTACCCGAATCTATTTGTGCTTAAAGTGCTTAAAGATTAGCACTTTCAATCCTAAGGGTAAGTGTTTAGGGAAGTGTTTAGGTGAAAACTAAGGCAACTCTCAAAGGAATTGCAAGATTAAGCACACGGGTTCAATAGACTCAAGGATACAGATTCACCACCAAGAGTTTAGAACCGGTTGAAACTCACCACCAAAGAACACTACTTGATACAAATTTCACCACAAGAAGAATTCAATTTTAATCCCAAATCAACAAGAGATACATATTACACCACTCAAATTGATAAAGGAAAGCTTATGCAAACCTAGACAAGGTTACAAAGCATGAACAAAGTTCAAAGTTTACAAAATTCAAGTCTAAGTTGCAAAATGCTTCATTCGTAGCATATATACTCGTATTAGCAACTAAACACACTTAACTAATGCTAATAAAACAAGTTTAAACAAACATAACGTGAACTTAACTTAAACTACTCGAATTAGCTCAAAATGAGCTCAAATGAAGTGTGAACTCAATTCGGGTTGTAGGTAGCCGAAATGCTCATTTCCATGCACAAATGATGATGTCTTCAACTTGCAAACAACTTGTAATCTTCATCCAACTACATGAGAAAGCTTCATCCGAGGGTTTTCCAAGCCTCCAAAATTGACCAACACATGTCATATGGAGAAAGGTAGTCATCAACACATGGCATGGTAAGAAAGGTGCTTAATTCCAACTAGGCTCAATGTTTGAGAGGTGCTTGCTTGGCTCCACCTTGTCTCCACCGTGGCTATCTAGGTCCCACTCAAGGTGACATGTCAACAAAGTAAGCTGCTCACATGGCAAGGTGCTTGCTTCCCTAAATGAAATATCTTCACCCGAGACCTCATGTTGGAGAGTATGGGACACTCCCGTGTCACTCAATTTGGCCTTTAAGTAATTTCCATAGTCACTAAAAATAATATATAGTATATATGTGGTATCAAAGCTGGTTAGGTTTCATGAATAATTATTTACTCATGGTTAATCGATTGGTTAAAATCCATAATGTTTGATTTCTCATTCGAATGGTTGTTGGATTACAAATCACGTTGCTTTATGTTTATCGGCAATTGATTTTATTAATGTTATATTTGATTTGGCAATCAATTGTTCGATCTACGAATAACATATTAGTTTAATGTTATTCTGTTGTTTGATATACATATGTATGCACTACTGATGATGCATGTTTGCCTTCAATTTTATGTGCATATTTTGTCATATATTATAATCTGGTGCTTTTCAGTTTCATAATTGATTTCAATTATATATATATATATATATGTAGATATACATTTTGGCCGAATGTTATGTTATTAATAGTTTCCAAAATGATAATCAACAATTATCAACCACGAGAAGTATTTTTTGAGTCTCCTTCAGTTTTCTCTGAAGGAGGAGTGCCAAGTTTTTGTTTCGAGTTAAAGTTTTCTGAGTTTCACCTTTTAAGTGCTTAGTTCAGTATCGAGTTCTTTAGTTTCTTGAGTTTGTGGTGGGCGTCTTTTGGATCTTGTTTAGATTGAGGATATGGCGGATGAGATTGATGAGATGTGGAAACATTTGAAGTTAACGGAGGATGAGGAGGCATATGTTATTGAGGAGGTTACACTTTTAGAAAAGGAGGATGATGGTGTGAAACCTTGGCTTGTTGGGAAATTGTTAATAAAAATGGCTTTTAATAGACAAGCCTTCATGACTACCATGAAGAACACTTTTAGACAAGCCTTCTAAATCTGATCGTAGTAGGGTGATCGATGGTAGTCCTTGGTCTTTTGATCAAAGTTTGCTTTTTTTTGCCGAATATGATGGTGATTTAAGACCGGAACAACATAATTTTACAAAAGGATTATTTTGGGTTCGGGTGTTTGATCTACCTGTGGGTATGCGATCTGTGGCAATGGCCAAGGCAATTGGGGAACGAATTGGAGATTTAGCAGAGGTGGATGAGACGCTGGAGGCAGGGGGATGGGCAACTTTTCTACGGATGAGGGTCTTGATGGATATTACAAAACCTCTAAGAAGAGTAATTCCAGTCAAGGGGACTGAAGGTATGCATAAGGGGAGATTGAGCTATGAAAGATTACCTTTGTTCTGCAAAGTTTGTGGTTTCTTGGGGCATGGTTATTTGGATTGTGAGAATCCTGAGGCTGCTGATGTTATTGAAAGTGGAATTTTTCCATATGGTGCGTGGCTCTGCGCTTCTCCACTGAAAAGAAAGAGAGAAGCCGTCGGCAGTGAAGCCTTCAAACAAGTTGGGAAATGTTTGGGGTTTAAGGAGGTTTGTAGTCCGACAATTAGTGAAGGGAAAAGTATTAACATAGCATTATTTCTTAACGTCGAATCTGGTCGGAGGATTAATCGGAAAAGTTTAGCGATGGTGGTGGCCGGTGATGACATGGCAAATCGGGAAGTTGTAGGCTCAGGTTTCAAGGCTAGAAATAAGGAGATAATTGCTGATATTGTGGGAGATAATATTGCTGGTTTTGTGGAACAGGAAAGATCACATTTTGGAGAGAAATTGAAGGTAACAGATGGATAGGAGATTAATGCTAAGAAAATATCCCGTGAGGTAAGGAAGGAAAGTCAGATTTCTGTTGAGGATAAATGTTTGACAAATTTTAATGGAGTTAAGTATGGTGGGCTTTCAAATGCTAAAGCAATCCATGAAGAGGTAAATGAGGTTTTGGGTCGATCTTTGGGCTTAACACCAACTGGATTAGTAACTAAGGAAGCAGCTCGTGCTCAAGAAAAGTCTCCAATGAGTTTTCAGTTTCAAGCTGCTCGACAACAGGCAGAGCAAGCAATTTCTTCAACTTCCCGCACAACAGGCTCTCGATGCAAAAAGTTGATGCCTTGAAGATTAAATCAGGGAGATGATAAAAGTGATGGTAGTGCAGCTTTGTTGGGGAAACGTTTTGGACAAAGTATGGATGACAAAGTGGATACTATGGAGGAAGATGGAGGCGAGAAAAAATCAAAACGAAGTAATACTCCTACCCCTTTTGATTTCTTAATGGCGGAGGCTGGGAGTCAGCCCCGCCAAGAGCCATGATCGCTCTAACTTGGAACTGCTGTGGGCTTGGGAACCCACAGGCAGTACGTGCGCTAAAGGAACTTATCAGAAAAGAAGCTCCCAATGTTATTTTTATTTCTGAAACTGAATTACCTGTTAGGAAATTAGATCGTATTAGAAGTATTTGTGGTTTTTCTTCTTGTTTTGGAGTTGATTCTGAAGGGAGAAGTGGGGGACTTGCTATGTTTTGGGGTGATAATGTTGTTTTGGACTTAGTCAGCTTTTCAAAAAATCACATTAACATGTTGGTTGATGAGAAGGATGGGAAAGCAAAATGGAATTTACAGGCTTCTATGGTGAACCAAACACTAATCGGAGGTTTATTTCTTGGGATTTGTTGAGAGAATTGGCTGATCATGAAGTGAGTAATTGGGCTTGTCTGGGAGGTTTTAATGAGTTATTATGGGGTTGGGAAAAACATGGTGGAAGACTCAGACCAGAAACTCAAATGATGGATTTTCGTAATGCATTAGATGACTACAACCTACGAGACTTGGGGTATCGAGGCAATGTGTATACTTGGAGAAGGGGTCCTGTTGCTGAGAGACTTGATAGGTGTGTTGTGATAGAACAATGGAAGGCTTCGTTCCCAAATGCGAGTCTTTCCCATCTTGTTTCCAGTGTATCGAACCATGTTCCCATTTGCTTGAATACCGTTAAAAAGGTTGTTCCAAATCAGAAAAGGAAAAAGAAGCCGGGGAGGAAGTATTTTGAGACGGCTTGGTGAAAAGAGAGCCAATTTTTGGAGCAACTGTCTTCAACATGGAATTATGGGTTGGGTGGTGATTCGCCACACAAGCTAAAGCTGGTGAGGGAGGTTTTGCGACCTCACTTTGGAAAGAAGGCATTAGTAGTTAGAGATAAAATTGATGGCCTAACTAAGAAGTTAAAAATGCTTACGGAGGAGGTGGGTATAGATGTGGAGGATCAAAAAAAGGTTCGTGAAGAATTAAACAAACTTTTAGAAGAAGAAGAGTCTTATTGGATGCAAAGGAGTAGAGTGAATTGGCTTCGGGATGGAGATAGAAATACAAAATATTTTCATGCCCAAGCTAATAGCATGAGGAAGAAAAACACCATTATTGGAATTGAAAGGGAGGATGGTCGGTGGACAACCTCGAGTTACAATAGAGATGAATGCATTTCTTCTATCAGAGTTTACAACGGAGGAGATTCATACTGCACTCAAACAAATGCACCCCACTAAGGCACCAGGTCCTAATGGTATGTCTGCTTTCTTTTTTCAAAAACATTGGTCTTTGTTAGGTAGTGATATTGTTGATTTCTGTTTGAATTTTTTTAATGGCAATTTTTCCTTACATGAGGTTAATCATATTCATATTTCCTTAATTCCCAAAGTAAAAGAGCCCAAGAACATGACGCAATTCCGACCTATCAACCCATGTAATGTAATTTACAAAATTATTTCCAAAGTTTTGGTGAACAGGTTGAAGGTGTATCTTCCTGATTGCATTAGTGAGACTCAGAGTACTTTTGTCCCGGGTTGACTCATCACTGACAATATTCTGGTGGCTTATGAACTTCTCCATACTTTAAGGAATAACCAGAAAGGAAAACAAGGCTATTTTGCGCTGAAATTGGATATGAGCAAAGCCTATGATCGGGTTGAATGGGACTTCTTAGAGGCTGTTATGTTGCGTTTGGGTTTTGATGACAGATGGATTAGTATGATTATGTCTTGTGTTCGTTCTAATTCTTTCTCAATAGTTGTTAGTGGTGAGGTTACAGATGAGTTTAGTCCTGTCAAAGGTTTAAGACAAGGGGATCCTTTATCCCCGTATTTATTTTTGTTATGCACCGAAGCTCTCTCTGCAATGTTATTTGATAGTCAAAATTGGGGTCTGTTGAAAGGAGTGGCTGCTAGTCGAAATGGACCGAGAGTGAATCACTTACTTTTTGCTGATGACAGCCATTTGTTTGGTAAAGCAAATTTGGTTGATAGTAAAAGGGTGAAGGATATACTAACGGGGTATGAAGAATGCTCGGGCCAAAAAATTAATTTTGACAATTCAGCCATCATTTTTGGTAGCAATGTTGACCAATGTCGAAAAGATGAGTTTTTAAATTTATTTGGGGTTGTAGAGCAGGACTGTATTGAGAAATATTTAGGACTACCAGCCATGGTCGGAAGGAACCGTCGACAGGCTTTTGGTGCTCTAAAAGATCGAATTTCAAAAAAGCTTCAAAGTTGGAATGTTCGTATGTTATCCCAGGGTGGAAGAGAAGTCATGATCAAAGCAGTTCTCCAAGCCATTCCCACTTATACAATGGATGTTTTTGCACTTCCAAAGTCTTTATGCACTGAGATTAATAGCTTAATCTCACGGTTTTGGTGGAAACAAGCTATAGATAAAAGGCCATTGTATTGGGTTAGCTGAACGAAATTATGCAAGGCAAAGAATTTTGGAGGAATGTGGTTCCGAGATATGGAAAATTTTAATATGGCTTTGTTGGCTAAACAAGGTTGGAGATTACTTACTGATCTCCACAGTTTAGCTTACAGGGTTTTGAAAGCTCGATAGTTTCCGAGGACAAATTTTTTGGCTGCAAAGCTTGGTTGGAATCCATCATATACTTGGCGCAGCATTTTTAGTTCACAACCACTCTTAGATCATGGAGTTCGATGGAGGGTCGGCAATGGAGCAGATATTCGGGTTCTGAAAGACAAATGGGTTCCAAAATTAGATGGCTTCATACCTCTCTCGGCCTGGGGAAAGATTGATGATGATGCTGTTGTGGCTGATCTTATTAATCCGAATAGTGGAGAGTGGGATTTAGATTTTATTGATCATACATTTTCGGATGAGGAGTCTTTGGCTATTAGGCACATTGCGTTGAGCAAAATTCCAATAGCTGATCGGTTGGTGTGCCATTATGACAATAAAGGTTTCTATTCAGTTCGAAGTGGGTATAGGGTGCTATGTAATTTGCAAGGGGGTTATGATGATCAGGATCCGTCCATGATTGCATATGACAAGGAGGTCTACCAAACAGTTTGGCAAGCTAATGTTCCTCCCAAGGTGAAGATTTTTGGTTAGCGTATGACTCAACACATACTTCCAGTTACTGACGATCTTTATCATTGAGGATTGGATGTGGATCAAACATGTTTTTGGTGTAACCAAAGTGCAGAAATGGGACCTCATGCTATTTTGGAATGTGATTATGTGATCGGTCGTTGAACAAACCACAAGATAAATCCCCACAAACCTTTAACTATTAGCTAGGGCAAGTAGGGGTCGAATCCCACAGAGAAGGTGGAAACAAATTAAAGCCAAATTATACTAAAGAAAATCTTACCAAAGGGGATATTTATGGGTTTTTCAAAATAACTAAACTAAACTAGAAACCAATTAAATAAAATTAAACTTAAGATCTAGAAAATAAATTGAGAAAAACAATTAATTCAAAACATACTTCTTTTCCTCTAGGTAATTATTTTGATCAAATAAATCATGGATCATGGACACAAGACATGAATTTGACTTAAATTGCAATCAATTAAGAATCATAAATTACCCCAAATCGATATATAGCCTAAGACGTAGACATCAATTTTCATTGGAATAAAGTAATCCTCTTAACATCTTAAACAACTCCACTTGAATAATTGGTATAGGAACAGACGTAATGCTAATTCCAACATGCTAATAAGATTAATCCGCATCTCGCTAAAACTAACCTCTAATATTCTGATTCGGGTTCCGGCCCTTCCTAGAATAAGCATTAAGATTATTCAATCTCAAACTCATCTACATCTATTTCCAATTCGGCCTATAGATTTCAATAAGGTTTGATAATCCCATTGAACTTAGAATTCCTAGAATTACAATTGTCACTTGGACCAACATTGACTCAATTCGAGCCAACTTGAATCTAACTATAGCATTCATAAATCTCAAGATAAGTTGGCCACCAAATCCATCAAAACATTAACACATAAGATGAAGTACAGGGATAAGAAACATATTCAAACAGAAAAAATCAAATTATTAAGAACAAAAGTCTCACCATAAATTTATTGATAAAAAATACCTAGGAAAAAGAAGTATAAAGGTTTAGCCTCTCATGAATTGGAGTTTCCAATCCATGAGAGATTGAAAACTTACAAACCGAAGAGGAAAAGAGGAGGAGGCGGCTGCCTCCTCTCCAAACCGCAAAACCTAGAAAATAAGAAGAGAAAAGTTGTGTAGAAGTTTTTTCTAGGGTTCTAGGATAAGAGGGTATATATAGGGGCTGCCTAGGGTTTAATTTAGAGTTCTAGATGACTTAGACTAACCCTAGGGACGTTCTGGGCTCTTCTCCATGTCTTCAAGCTGACCCAAATAGATTATATGGGCTCAATTCATCAAAAACGCAAGTCAGGCCCAAAACATATTCTGTCCACAGAATTCAGGGGCATTTTCGTCCATGAAAACGTCAGATCTGGGCTTCGACCGAAACACGAAAGTTGTAACTCTTGGAGTTAGCTTTCCAACGCATATTCATACGCCTCATTTGGATCTCTAGATCCAAAGTTATGGCTGTTTTCCCGAACTGTCGCCAAATCTGGAAAGTATTGAAGTAGCTTCAAGAGGAAGTGACATGGAAGTGTCGACGTTGGCTGCTGGGCGCGCGCGGAACAAGGACCCCGACTCCACCTGGGCGCCCACATGGTTGCCTTGAGCACCCATGTGGTTTGCTTGAGAACCCAGGTGGGCAGTGTCACGACTCCAGCTGGGTGCCCACATGGTTTGTCTGAGGACCCATGTGTTTCTCCTGATCATCCAGATGGGCTGTGTCATAGCTCATCATCTTGACATGTCTTCTTGCCTTGAACTTGTCTTTGCTCCTTTGCCTTGAAAACACCAAGCAATCAACTTTATAACTTTGATAAGCATAAAATTGACTCTTCAAGCTCTTCAATCACGAACATGATGACTCCATTCTTCATCCAAAACATCCATGGAAAATACTTGTGCCATAAATCATCCAAAAAGGTCCCAAAAAGATACAAAATTGGTGATTTTGTACTTTTCTTCTTGTCAACACCTATGAACACAAATATAACCAATATAAGGCATAATCAAGAATAAAATACCCAAAAAGCATAGGAAAATGACCATAAAAAGATGTATGATTTTGGTCTGATCATATTTCCCCCACACTTAAGCTTTGCTAGTCCCTAGCAAACTAGTGTTAATCCTAAGAAAACAAAAGTTAGTCCTAAACTAAACAATGTATTGATTCCACTTTCATTGGTGTACGGCGGCACTTAGCTCGTGACGCAAGCCATTTCAACCTAAGACTGATAGAGGTACTTAGGAGGTGTGATGTCACCTGAGGGTTTTCTTAACTAGAACGACACCCACAAACATTATGAATATATTGACTAGAAACATCAAACTTTAGAAAACAAAGTATTTCTAACAAATTAAGAATTTAATCTACATTTTCTAATCAAATGCAATATAAGTTAGTAAAAATACAAAGACCATAAGATTCAAATCAACTATGCACAAAATCACTCCAATCAATAATGTAAGTTCTAAGATCAACATACCTTTGATGATTTTGACAAGGAAAACTTACCATAAGCATGTATTTACATCTATTTCCAAAGAAAAAGTAATATCTTGGATATTCATCAAAAATTAGAATGGGTTTAAAAAGGGTGACTACTTTCTAAGAAAACAAGGTTACTAACCTTAGAAGTGTTCATGATTTAGGGGTTACTAACTTTTTTTCAAAGAGTGACAACTACGGAAAGATCAGAAGTATCTCTTCTCCTCTTTCATGAAAACACTTCTTTTAAAAGATTTTAGCTACCCTTCATACCCCCACACTTTGTCTTTGACATATCCATGACATACTTCTATACATGTACGCAAGATTCAACACAAGTTCTAGAAGTAATACACTTGTCAAAACATTTTTGGGTATGAAAAACCTTATAATTACACTTCTCAATCAAAGAATGAAATTATACATAAGAAAATTTGAAAAATATTTTCAATGTATCTAAACCAAATTAGTATCACACAAGACTATACTCATGGAAATTAAATCAAAACTTATTAGAAATACAAAATCAATTTCAATTTTCTTCAAAAATTTTGAAAAATTTATTTCTAGTCAATAAGATAGAAAATAGAAAAATAGGATCTTTCAAATAGACTAATTCCTCCCCCACACTTAAAAGACACATTGTCCTCAATGTGTGTATATGCTAGTATTTTGACAAAAAATTTCAAAACATGTTGTTTTGGAAACATTTGGAAAAATGAAGTACACAAGTAAGACTTGATCTAGAAAGAAAGTGTCGACCCAATCTAATAAATCAAGCAAACTTACTACTAGCAATAAAACACAATAAGTGGGGCAATCAAAATTAATTGAGCACATGTTAGATATAATTCACAAAGAAAGTCGAACGCAATCTTAGCAAATTAATCTAAACATATCATCAATCATAGCATCCAAACACATAAGTCTTACATAAGATCCAAAATAAACACAAGACAAATACGAATTAAAACACAAATTAAACACACATGCATGAAATGTTATGATAAAATGCAATACACAAGAAATCATAAGGATAAGAGCTAACGACCTCCTTGGTCTCCTTTGACCCATGTAGTCACCCATGGTATCCTCGAAAGCTCGCATCTCACTCCTTTGTTGCCTCATTCCACAAAATAGAAATCATCAATGCGAAGCTTATCCCTAGGTTCCATGTACTTGACTATTATTTCCTTATTACCTTGGTTCTTGAAAAAGTGAGTGAATTTGTGAATAAAGGTAATAAAAGAAAAATGAAAAAGGTTTGGGTTGGAGATGACTGTTGGAGAATTGAAGGTGAGTGATGGGTGGTATCTATAGTATTGGAGATGGGTGATGGTTGTTGGGATGGAAGTTGGGTTTGGTTTAAGTGTTGTTGTCATGGGTACTGGGTGCAGCAGCATGGGGGTTCGGCCTTCAGCAGCGCGCGCCTGGGTGCTCAGGTTCTCTAGCTGGGTGTTCAAGCTTTTGGCCTGGGTGCCCAGCTAGAGTCGAGCCTCTATACTTGTGTTGGCTTGACGCAGGACAGCTGGGGCCTGTGGGTTACGGCCTAGGCGTTCAAGCAATTTGCCTGGGGACCCAGGTCGAATCAGGTTTTGCTTCCCATATGCTCTCCCTTGCATTTTTCCTACCAACTTGCTCAAACTCAACCCTTAATGTCCCAAAGCTAAATATCATCCAAACTCTTGCAAAATTCCCAAAATTCTTCAATCCAATAACACTTGTCTCTTTACCAAAAATCTTTAAAATAAGTGTTCTAAAGATCCCAAAGATTCTTCAAGTGTTTGAAGGATTACCTTGAGCTCTTATCACTTAAGATTCTATATTTATGAGATGTATGAAATAATATACAATGATATGTGAATATGCATGAATGCAAAGATACAGAATGATGCATGAAATACCATTCAAAACAAAGAATCAACATATTCAATTCATCAAGCAAAGATATTATCAATTGAAGAACAAACTAAGAAGGAATAGGTTAAGAAAAGCTTATTCTAGGTGTTGGCATTCGTGTGCATGCTTCTTCCATCCAAGTTGTTGACTTTTCTTTGATCCTTCTTTGAAAATGATTTATGTAATCCTTAGTTTTCAATGTACCTAATAAGTAACAAAATTGAAGTTCATTAAGTTCAAGGAAAATTAAACTTGCAAGTCTACCATATCATCATGTTCGTTCTCTAAAGATTAATCATTAAGCATAAAGAGGGAAAGGTAAAGAAAATTCTTATTGATTGATTGGAGTGATCAATTCTTCTCAATCGCTAAGCTCCTCCTTGTAGTTTTCCTTTCTCGTAAACATGATCAATTGGTAATCAAACTTCAATTAAGTTTACCTATACTATGACACAAAAGAAAAATTAGTAACTTCAAAAACAAAAACAATCAAAAGGGTTAGAAAATTGGGTTGCCTCCCAATAAGCGCCTTTCTTTATTGTCTTTGGCTAGACTCCCCTTCATCTCCCTTTGTTAAGGTGGATCATACCACTTCAAAGCAAAAAGTAGATATGATGAGATAGGAAGAATATGAGCACAACAAAATAGGAGATAAGGAAAGAATTCACCAATTTTGTTAAGAGCGACTCCATGAATGACTATGAATGACAATGCCATTTGTGTTGCCGTTAGAGGTTGATGCAATGAGAGCTTTTGGCATCCTTGATTGGCATTGCTTCTTTCTTGCCCTTGTGAAGTATCCTCAACTTGGTTAATCTCCTCATCCTTCAAAAGGAATTGATCCATGGATATCCATTCCTCTTCTCCATAGCTTTCATGTTCAAGAAATTTGTTGACCTCCAATAAATTTGGACTTATAGGTTCCAAAACTTGGTTATCAACAAGATCTTTCAACTCTTTAGGATGTCCAAAGTGCTCATCTTTTGGTGGCTCTTCCTTGTGCTTGGCAATCTTTGGTGGAGAAGGTGGAGGAATGTACATCTCGATGTCTTCCTTTAGTGCCTCCTTTTCTTCTTGCACAATCTTGGGAGTCTTCTTTGGTGTTGTAGGGATGCAGACCATGCATGAGGTATCATCTTCATCATTGAAGAAAGATTGAATGGGGTCTTGCACATTAAGCTCTTGTGATTCCAAATCATCCATTGTTTTGCTTAACACGTCTTCAATTTCCTTCATGATTGGGACAACAATTTCATGAAATTCACCTTCCATCGTGCTTGGTTCAGAATAGGTTGGTTCCTCCCATGAAAATGTAGCTTCAATTTCTGCCTCATGATCCCTTCGTGTAGTCTTTAGCAATCCATCTACCATCTTCCATTGTTCCATGGGAGCTTGTTCGATTGCAGCAATTAGAGGGATGTTTGAAGTGAATCGAGTTGGCTTTCTCCACTGCATGTCTTTTGTGGCTCAAGTAGTTGAGGAAACGGTGCTGGACAATCATTAGGTGGCATCGTTTTCTTCTTTGGTTCCCTCTTCTTCCTTGGTGGATCTTGAGAAATTGTTGGAGATGAAGCTGAATTCTTCCCAAAATCTTGCTTCTTTTCATCCTCACTCTTTACAGAACTCTCCTTATCACTTAGCATTTGCACATGGGGTATGACATTTGGTGATGGTTTCATTTCAGGGGTAGGAAGAACTGGCTCAATTGGTGGCGTAGAGTAACGAAATGGGGTCTCTGGTGACTCCATCTCTTTTGGAAACCTTGGTTGATTGTCTTCCATTCCCATCGAATTGATCCCATATCTTTGCGCATTGTTCAATCCATTGTCAAATTCCATGTTCTCTTGTCCTTGAGCCATGTTCAAAGGTGTTTGCTAAGAGGGTTGTTGATGATGATTCATCCCTTGATTCGCAATCATATAGCGCATCAAATTGACAATGGTATCATGTTGGTCAACAATTTGCTTGCTAAGCAACTGATATGCTTTCTCCCTTTTCTGTTGCGAATGATTGTACCACTTCTTTCATTTCTTGGCAAACTGATGATTTAATCTCTAGCTCATTAGGTTTGAGAATCTCTTCTGATGTGTTAAATTGATGAATATTCTCTGCCATAATGTTGAGCAGCTTCCTTGCTTCTTCAGGTGTCTTGAATGTGAGGCTACCTCCACTAGTTGCATCAATGTAGACTCGATCTTCATAAAACAATCCATCATAGAATTGTCGTATCAAGAGTTCCTCGCTTATGCTGTGGTAGGGGCAGCTTTCACAAATCTTGTTGTACCTTTCCCAATATTGAAACCACTTCTCATTAGGTAATTGTCGACAAGAGTTGATTCTTCTTCTAACATCGACATGTTTTGCTTCTGGAAAGTATTGGCCCAAGAATGCTCTCTCCATTTCCTTCCAAGAAGTAATCGACTTTGATGGTAGACTCCAAAACCATTCTATTGCTTTACCTTCCAAGGTCATTGGAAAAGCTCGAAGCTTTGCTTGCTCTTCAGGCATCCTAATCATAATATATTTGATGAAGAAACGTTACAAATGCTCGTGAGGATTTTCATGGGGTTCTCCATGAAACATTGGTAACAGACGGACCAGTCCTGGCTTAATTTCGTAGGATAAATCTTCTGGATAATCAATGCAGTGGGGCTTCATCTCACAATTGAAATTCAACTCCCTTAAGGTGCGTGGTTGCTCCATTCTCTCGAAATATTAATTCCTAGAAAACAGAGACTAGAAGAAAAATTTAGCACTTAAGCAAAAAATAGAAATAAAAATAACGAAAAAGAAAAAGATAAGGATAAGAAATTCTTAGGTGATAATTTGTCTTCAATCTTCTTGTTGCTTCCTTCCTTCCCCGCCAACGGCGCCAAAATTGTGATCGGTCGTTGAACAAACCACAAGATAAATCCCCACAAACCTTTAACTATTAGCTAGGGCAAGTAGGGGTCGAATCCCACAGAGAAGGTGGAAACAAATTAAAGCCAAATTACACTAAAGAAAATCTTACCAAAGGGGATTTTTATGGGTTTTTCAAAATAACTAAACTAAACTAGAAAACAGTTAAATAAAATTAAACTAAAGATCTAGAAAATAAATTGAGAAAAACAATTAATTGAAAACATACTTCTTTTCCTCTAGGTAATTATTTTGATCAAATAAATCATGGATCATGGACACAAAACATGAATTTGACTTAAATTGCAATCAATTAAGAATCATAAATTACCCCAAATCGATATATAGCCTAAGACGTAGACATCAATTTTCATTGGAATAAAGTAATCCTCTTAACATCTTAAACAACTCCACTTGAATAATTGGTATAGGAACAGACGTAATGCTAATTCCAACATGCTAATAAGATTAATCCGCATCTCGCTAAAACTAACCTCTAATATTCTGATCCGGGTTCCAGCCCTTCCTGGAATAAGCATTAAGATTATTCTTTTCCACATGCATGATAAATCAATACCAAACTCATCTACATCTATTTCCAATTCCGCCTATAGATTTCAACAAGGTTTGATAATCCCATTGAACCTAGAATTCCTAGAATTACAATTGTCACTTGGACCAACATTGACTCAATTCGAGCCAACTTGAATCTAACTATAGCATTCATAAATCTCAAGATAAGTTGGCCACCAAATCCATCAAAACATGAACACATAAGATGAAGTATAGGGATAAGAAACATATTCAAACAGAAAAATCAAATTATTAAGAACAAAAGTCTCACCATAAATTTATTGATAAAAAATACCTAGAAAAAAGAAGTATAAAGGTTTAGCCTCTCATGAATTGGAGTTTCCAATCCATGAGAGATTGAAAACTTACAAACCGAAGAGGAAAAGAGGAGGAGGCGGCTGCCTCCTCTCCAAACCGCAAAACCTAGAAAATAAGAAGAGAAAAGTTGTGTAGAAGTTTTTTCTAGGGTTCTAGGATAAGAGGGTATATATATGGGGCTGCCTAGGGTTTAATTTAGAGTTCTAGATGACTTAGACTAACCCTAGGGACGTTCTGGGCTCTTCTCCATGTCTTCAAGCTGATCCAAATAGATTATATGGGCTCAATTCATCAAAAACGCAAGTCAGGCCCAAGATAGATTCTGTCCACAGAATTCAGGGGCATTTTCGTCCATGAAAATGTCAGATCTGGGTTTCGACCAAAACACGAAAGTTGTAACTCTTGGAGTTAGCTTTCCAACGCATATTCATACGCCTCATTTGGATCTCTGGATCAAAAGTTATGGCTGTTTTCCAGAACTGTCGCCAAATCTGGAAAGTATTGAAGTAGCTTCAAGAGGAAGTGACATGGAATTGTCGACGCTAGCTGTTGGGCGCGCGCGGAACAAGGACCCTGACTCCACCTGGGCGCCCACATGGTTGCCTTTAGCACCCATGTGGTTTGCTTGAGAACCTAGGTGGGCAGTGTCACGACTCCAGCTGGATGCCCACATGGTTTGTCTGAGGACCCATGTGTTTCGCCTCATCACCCAGATGGGCTGTGTCATAGATCATCATCTTGACATGTGATCGGTCGTCAGCAAATCATAAAAATAAAAATCCCAACAATTACTAACTTAAGATAGTTAGGGCAAGTAGGGGTCGATCGCACAGAGAGAAAGGTTATTATTCTTTTTCTTAAAACAAGACAAATAAAATAAAGAAGATTTTGAGAATAAAATTAAGTTAAACCAATCTAGCAATTAAAATTATCTAAGAAAGCAATCAAGAAAATTAAAGAAAACAATTAATCAGAAAGCAGAAGATGAGTTGAGAAAATAATTAAAAGAAACCTCCAACATAGAATTAATATCCCTCTTGACAACAATACCATGGATCATTGATATATAAAAATTATGAAAACAATGGATAGCTTGCTTGGAATTTAATCCTAAATTACCTTAATTAGATAAAGCTCTTGATCCAGTGTGAATTATCCCTTTTATTCTTTAAATAATTACCTCTTGATCCAGTGTGATAATTACTCAAGAATAAAGCATTAAGATCTAGTAATTTACAAGCACAATGGGCAATTAAAAATTTGTCAAAGATTCTTAAATCCCTTGGAAGGAAGATCCTTCGCTTCCAATTGCTACCAAACAATTAAATCCGAAGATCCTTCAAGATTTAATTTAGCTAATGCTACTTAATTTATCAAGAAAGTGCTAGCTTCAATCTATCAAAACAAGCAACATAGAATTCATGCAGAGATATTAAGAATTACCCTATTAATTTTCATATAAAAGCACAAAATCTCACCATGATATAAGTCAAGAGATCAATTAAATTCTACATTGGAGAAAAGAAAAGGATTACTCAGTCATGAATTGAGTGAGCATCCAAAGAAAAGAAGAAAAACTTATCTAAGAATGGGAAGAAGAGGGGGGCGACGGCTCCTTGGCTTTTCTCCTCCAAATCTTCAACAATTCTTCAAAATAAAATCTCTAGATCTACATACATCAAAAACCTAGACCTAAGGTGGCTATTTATAGTGGAAATAATCCCTAGAAAATCCAATCCTAACTTGGAAAAGGGTCTAAGTCGGTTTTGAGTCTAAAGTCTAAGTTAGATTAAAAATCTTCCTAGAGTAGAATCCAAGTCAAAATAGGATCCTGAAATTTTGCTGAATTCGTGCAGGGACTTTAACGGCATTTTTGGACTTGAAAACAACAGAACTGGGTCTTGGACTTCAAAGAAAAGTTGTAAATCTCGGAGTTAGCTTTCCAACGAGTTCTCATGGGCTTCAAACGGAGGTCTGAGCAGAAAGTTATGATTTTTCTACCAAACCTGCGCCTGAATCCTAATCCTGTTAGGACTAGAATCGAGAATCTACGGGATTTTGGATATTTCCTTGAATATAGGAGTTATTAATTGAGATTTTAATTCCAATTAATAATTATATGGGCTGAGTATTTTCCCATATTAAATATCCAAAATTCCTTAGCTTCCAGGCTTCTTCATGGCTTGTCTTCAATCCTTCGCAATTAAAGCTCCATTCTTCAATTCTTGCTCTTGAAATTATTCTTCAATGGTCTTCAAATCTTCAAATTGTCTTCAATAAATCTTCAAACACGAACTTCGAATCTCCAAATCTATACTCAAAATTACTTTGCTCATATCTGTGTAAAAAGTCATCAAAATAGCTCCAAAAGTAGTGAAAATTATCAAATTATCAATTTCACATCTCATAAAGACTCAAATCACAAATATTAACAAAGTAACATATATTTAAGCATAAATTGATCCAAAAACATAATAAAATAGCCATAAAAATAGGGTTGTTTTTGGCTCGATCAACATGTCTTCTTGCCTTGAACTTGTCTTTGCTCCTTTGCCTTGAAAACACCAAGCAATCAACTTTATAACTTTGATAAGCATAAAATTGACTCTTCAAGCTCTTCAATCACGAACATGATGGCTCCATTCTTCATTCAAAACATCCATGGAAAATACTTGTGCCATAAATCATCCAAAAAGGTCCCAAAAATATACAAAATTGGTGATTTTGTACTTTTCTTCTTGTCAACACCTATGAACACAAATATAACCAATATAAGGCATAATCAAGAATAAAATACCCAAAAAGCATAGGAAAATGACCATAAAAAGATGTATGATTTTGGTCTGATCATTATGCTAATGATGTATGGGAGATAGTTCGTGCGAAGTACATGAGCCAAGAACTAGAAGATGGTTCTCGATTGGCAGATGGCTTCTTTGGTGATGATACCAAATGGCGTGATGTCGCACTATTTACTTCTTGAGCTGTTTGGAATGATCGAAATACTAAGTTTCATGATGGAGTTCGAAGGAATCCACAACATATGGCGGAGTTTATTTGGTCTTATATTATGGAGTTCCAACGATGTCAAGAAGCGGTGACACGTTTGTCGAAATCTGTAACTTAGAGTCTAAGTTAGATTAAAAATCTTCCTAGAGTAGAATCCAAGTCAAAATAGGATCCTGAAATTTTGTTGAATTCGTGTAAGGACTTCGACAGCATTTTTGGACTTGAAAACAGTAGAACTGGGTCTTGGATTTCAAAGAAAAGTTGTAGATCTCGGATTTAGCTTTCCAACGAGTACTCATGGGCTTCAAACGGAGGTCTGAGCAGAAAGTTATGATTTTTCTACCAAAACTGCGCCTGAATCCTAATCCTGTTAGGACTAGAATCGGGAATCTACGGGATTTTGAATATTTCCTTGAATATAGGAGTTATTAATTGAGATTTTAATTCCATTTAATAATTATATAGGCTGAGTATTTTCCCATATTAAATATCCAAAATTCCTTAGCTTACAGGCTTCTTCATGGCTTGTCTTAAATCCTTCGCAATTAAAACTCCATTCTTCAATTCTTGCTCTTGAAATTATTCTTCAATGGTCTTCAAATCTTCAAATTGTCTTCAATAAATCTTCAAGCACGAACTTCCAATCTCCAAATCTATACTCAAAATTACTTTGCTCATATCTGTGTAAAAAGTAATCAAAATAGCTCCAAAAGTAGTGAAAATTATCAAATTATCAATTTCGCATCTCATAAAGACTCAAATCACAAATATTAACAAAATAACATATATTTAAGCATAAATTGATCCAAAAACATAATAAAATAGCCATAAAAATAGGGTTGTTTTTGGCTCGATCATATTTTCCCTCACACTTGAACTTTGCTAGTCCCTTAGCAAATCAATGTGTAAGTTAATAAAAAACCAATTTTTCAAGAAATCAATTTGAATTCATACATACATCAAAGAATCAATTCAATCATGAAATCAAAATAACAAAGAATAATAATAATACTTAATCCAAAGATCAAGAAACAACAAGCATCATCATTCTTAAGTTGTCATAATCAAAGTAGCTTTAATCACTTATCATTCTTCACTTTTTATAACTACTTCTTTCTATAAGCTCATGTTTTCCTCTCTTTCTCCATTACTCAAAAGATTGCAATGTCATAAATATAAATCAAGGGTCATTGTGGGTTATAATAGATTTTCAAGGGTAATTTTTTTTAGAAAATTGAGGTTACTAACCTCGAAGTGTTCATGATTTGGGGTTACTAACTCCCGTTTTTGAGGCTACTAGCACTCTAGAAGGACTCCTTCTTTTATTTTTTCAGAGGGACAATATTTCTGTAATTCCATGCCTCTTATCCTCTTTCCAAGGGTTACTAACTCCTTTTGTTTAAGAAAAGAGTGACAACAATGGATTGATTTTTTTTTTAATTTACAGAAATATCTCTTCTCCTCTATCATGAAAAACACTTCTTTTTATGAAAACAATTTTTTTTAATTACCCTTTATAGAGATAGTCCCCCACACTTATTCTTGACATATATCCATGGCATACTTTCTCAATCATAATTTCAATCAAGATTGAACACAAGTTCTAGAAATAGATAATCATATAAGCAATTAATGAATAAGATCATATCACAGACTTCAATTATACCTAATCTAAGAAATCAAACAACATGCTATAACTCAATCAATAAATCAAACATTATTAAAATTCTAAGCATTCATCAATCATAATTAAATCAATTAATCAAAATATGCATGAAAATTCGAAAATTTATCTTCAAAAATCAATTTTTCGAAAATTATGTCAAAAATTGGGGAAAATAAGATTAATTCAAAAACAATCAAATTCTATCCTAGGTTCTCAAGCAAATAAGGACTATCATATGACTCAATTATTCAAGTAAAAACCCTATCAAGTATTCACCCCCCCACACTTAAAATTCACATTGTCCTCAATGTGAAAGTAATCAAGTAAACAATTCATGCAATATCATCTTACCAAAAATAAAGAGTTAGGGTTCAAGAAAACATACCTGGGCGGCCTTGATGGAGATAATTACTCAATCATAAAAGACAATAGAAAATTAAAGTGATAGGAAAATAAAACTAGATAGTTTATTAATGAAACTTGAAAATTAAAGACATAAGATAAAAGAAATTGAAAATTAAAGCATAGATAACTAATCCTAAGATGCATAAAAATAAATCTTAAATCTAAAAACTTAAAACTAAACCTAAATTGGTTTATGAATAGTTTTCTCCAATAAATTGAAGAGGTCATCCAAATTCCCAATTATGTTATTAAAATCATCTCTTAAGCTAGTAATTTGATCACTAATTTGATTGCACCGAACAAGGAAAGGGTGAAGCTCTTCCTTTTCTTGATTAACCTCCTCTTCCTCTTCCTTATTCTCATCACTAGAAGCATCACTTGAAATATCAATTACCACAGTAGTAATTTTCTCTTGAACTTCTTGTAAAGGAGCCTTTGGTTCAATAGGGGGTGATAATCGATCCTCCTTCTCTTCAAGGGTAAAAATAGAAGCAACTTGTTGAACCCTTGGTTGATTAGAAGATGAAGCAAAGTTGGGATCATGAAACCTTTGAGGGAAAGGAACAAAACTTATAGGGCGATAAGGAGGCCTATAAGGTTTGACTCGATACCCTCCGAACCTTGGCATAGGGTTTGGCTTGCTCCATTGTTCAACTTGAGGTCTTATCCTTCAATTAAAATTCCTTGGCCCATGAGGATAAGGAAACCGATTTCCATAGGGATGGAATAGATTCTTGAACTCTTGGATTGCTCTCTCCTTGGATCTCATAACAGCATCATGGGACTTGTTAACCGTATCCAAAAGAAATTGATAAATCATCCTTGCTTTGAAACCGGGCTTAGTAGCAATTTCTTCCTTGGGTAGTGATGCTATCATGCTCAAAAGCTCATGACAATCTTGACGAAGAAAGCTTCCTTGAAATTTTTCACCAAATTGGGAGGCTCCAATTTGATAAAATTGTCTCCTAAAATTCTTGAATAGAACTTCAAAATCCATGGAAGTAAGCATCACCGACATCTTTAAAAATTGGGGAAGACCTTATCGAAATTTCCTTGCTTTCCTTCTTGTCGATGACGTGCTTCCTCTTGAGGTGAAAATTTTCTCCTTAGTTGACTATTCTCTTCTCTTTAATCGACACTTACTGCCCTTGAAGTCGATGAATTTTTCTCCACTTATCGATTTGCTTGCTGCACTTATTTATTTGGCTTTAGTCGACAATTGCAAGTCGACACTTGCTTGTCAATTTTGCTCCCTTTAGTCGACAAGTCCTTTTGTCGACAACCTTACCTCTTTATCGACTTGGATCCTTTATTGACACTTACTCCTTATGTCGATTTGGCCTTGCTTCAAATATTTTCCTCAACCAAATTTTGCTTCAAATTTGGCTTCTTAAATTGTGATGAATATAGGAGGGGTAGAGGTGTTTATATAGTGATCAAATCCTAAGCTTAAAAGGTTTTAGATAGAGTAAAAAGTTAGAGACATACCTTGACTAGGAATCCTTTACCTTGTAGGAGGAGGTCATCTTTTTCCTTGTGCAATTTGAACTTGTAATCCTAGCTAAAATAGGACTTAAAATTGCAAGGAAGGAGAAAGGAAATTGGCATCCTCGCGGGTTGGAACTTGGCACTTGCGGGCCGCCCTATTGCACGGAAGCAGGCAGGCTGCTTGATATGCTGCCTGATGTGCGTAGGCAGCGGCAAGCTGCCTTGCTTGCCTATTATCACGCAGCAACCATCGCTGCTGTTAAGGCCCTGGGTTGCTGCTTGCAGCAGCAACAACAGCTACCTCGCGGAAGCAACTTTGTTGCGCTCCGCTGGAGGCAGCAGCTAGTTGCTGCTGATAGCGCTGCCATCGGTCTGCTTGCTGGGGCGCGTTGGTGCTGCCATCAGGCCTGCCTTGCGCGGCCTGGTGCCTGGTGCCTGAGCCTTGCTTGCTAGGCGCTGAAGTGCTGGGACGATTTGGTGGAGTGGCGTTGTGTTGTTTGCTTGCTTCGGGTTGCTTGCAACAGCACAATGGTGCAACATGGTATGCTCCATCCTGATGAATTTTTCCAATGAAGAAAAATTCCTTAATTCCTATCAAGCAAAATTAAAGAAAAATTAGTGTATAAATTAAAAATAATAATGATAAAATTAAAATTAGAATTAAATATGCTAAGAAATTAAAATTGGGTTGCCTCCCAACAAGCGCTTGTTTAAAGTCATTAGCTCGACTCCTTTTCTTATTTTTTTTTAGCTCAAATTGGAAGATAGATGGATCTTCCAATTTAATTTCTTCAATCATCATTGTTGGCAATGCTTCAAAATACGGTTTGAGCCTTTGTCCGTTGACCTTGTGCTGCTTCTGGTTACTTGGATTCTCGATGATCACTGATCCATTAGGATATACCTGAATTACTTCAAATGGTCCATACCATCTCGATCGGAGCTTCCCAGGATTTTCCTTCAATCGATTATTAAGGACTAAAACCTTTTGTCCTTCATGAAACGATCTTCGCAAAATTCCTTTGTCATGGATGGCCTTGGTCTTCTCCTTGTAGATCCTTGAATTCTCGTATGCTTCATTCCGTATTTCTTCAAGCTCTTGTAATTGCAGCATCCTTCGAATTCCAGCTTTGTCAAAGTTGAGATTGCATTGCTTTATTGCCCACCATGCTTTATGCTCTAATTCCACAGGTAGATGGCATGGCTTACCAAACACAATTCGATAAGGGGACATACCAAGAGGTGTCTTATAAGCTGTACGATAGGCCCATAAAGCATCTCCTAATCTCATGCTCC
>AWUE01015229.1:0-23967 GCA_001974825.2 Corchorus olitorius
ATCATAAAAATAAAAATCCCAACAATTACTAACTAAAGATAGTTAGGGCAAGTAGGGGTCGATCCTACAGAGAGAAAGGTTATTATTCTTTTTCTTAAAACAAAACAAATAAAATAAAGAAGATTTTGAGAGTAAAATTAAGTTAAACCAATCTAGCAATTAAAATTATCTAAGAAAACAATCAAGAAAATTAAAGAAAACAATTAATCAGAAAGCAGAAGATGAGTTGAGAAAATAATTAAAAGAAACCTCCAACATAGAATTAATATCCATCTTGACAACAATACCATGGATCATTGATATCTAAAAATTATGAAAACAATGGATAGCTTGCTTGGAATTTAATCCTAAATTACCTTAATTAGATAAAACTCTTGATCCAGTGTGAATTATCCCTTTTATTCTTTAAATAATTACCTCTTGATCCAGTGTGATAATTACTCAAGAATAAAGCATTAAGATCTAGTAATTTACAAGCACAATGGGCAATTAAAAATTGGTCAAAGATTCTTAAATCCCTTGGAAGGAAGATCCTTCGCTTCCAATTGCTACCAAACAATTAAATCCGAAGATCCTTCAAGATTTAATTTAGCTAATGCTACTTAATTTATCAAGAAAGTGCTAGCTTCAATCTATCAAAACAAGCAACATAGAATTCATGCAGAGATATTAAGAATTACCCTATTAATTTTCATATAAAAGCACAAAATCTCACCATGATATAAGTCAAGAGATCAATTAAATTCTACATTGGAGAAAAGAAAAGGATTACTCACTCATGAATTGAGTGAGCATCCAAAGAAAAGAAGAAAAACTTATCTATGGATGGGAAGAAGAGGGGGCGGCGGCTCCTAGGGCAAAACTCCTCCAAATCTTCAAAATAAAATCTCTAAATCTACATACATCAAAAACCTAGACCTAAGGTGGCTATTTATAGTGGAAATATCCCTAGAAAATCCAATCCTAACTTGGAAAAGGGTCTAAGTCGGTTTTGGGTTTAACTTAGAGTCTAAGTTAGATTAAAAATCTTCCTAGAGTAGAATCCAAGTCAAAATAGGATCTTGAAATTTTGCTGAATTCGTGCAGGGACTTTGACGTCATTTGTGGACTTGAAGATGACAGAATTGGGTCTTGGACTTCAAAGAAAAGTTGTAGATCCCGGAGTTAGCTTTCCAACGAGTACTCATGGGCTTCAAACAGAGGTCTGAGCAGAAAGTTATGATTTTTCTACCAAAACTGCGCCTGAATCCTAATCCTGTTAGGACTAGAATCGGGAATCTACGGGATTTTGGATATTTCCTTGAATATAGGAGTCATTAATTGGGACTTTAATTCCAATTAATGATTTAATATGGGCTGAGTATTTTCCCATATTAAATATCCAAAATTCCTTAGCTTCCAGGCTTCTTCATGGCTTGTCTTCAATCCTTCGCAATTAAAGCTCCATTCTTCAATTCTTGCTCTTGAAATTATTCTTCAATGGTCTTCAAATCTTCAAATTGTCTTCAATAAATCTTCAAACACGAACTTCGAATCTCCAAATCTATACTCAAAATTACTTTGCTCATATCTGTGTAAAAAGTCATCAAAATAGCTCCAAAAGTAGCGAAAATTATCAAATTATCAATTTCACATCTCATAAAGACTCAAATCACAAATATTAACAAAGTAACATATATTTAAGCATAAATTGATCCAAAAACATAATAAAATAGCCATAAAAATAGGGTTGTTTTTGGCTCGATCAACATGTCTTCTTGCCTTGAACTTGTCTTTGCTCCTTTGCCTTGAAAACACCAAGCAATCAACTTTATAACTTTGATAAGCATAAAATTGACTCTTCAAGCTCTTCAATCACGAACATGATGGCTCCATTCTTCATTCAAAACATCCATGGAAAATACTTGTGCCATAAATCATCCAAAAAGGTCCCAAAAAGATACAAAATTGGTGATTTTGTACTTTTCTTCTTGTCAACACCTATGAACACAAATATAACCAATATAAGGCATAATCAAGAATAAAATACCCAAAAAGCATAGGAAAATGACCACAAAAAGATGTATGATTTTGGTCTGATCATTATGCTAATGATGTATGGGAGATAGTTCGTGCGAAGTACATGAGCCAAGAACTAGAAGATGGTTCTCGATCGGCAGATGGCTTCTTTGGTGATGATACCAAATGGCGTGATGTCGCACTAATTACTTCTTGAGCTGTTTGGAATGATCGAAATACTAAGTTTCATGATGGAGTTCGAAGGAATCCACAACATATGGCGGAGTTTATTTGGTCTTATATTATGGAGTTCCAACGATGTCAAGAAGCGGTGACACTTTTGTCGAAATCTGTAATTAATGTGAGATGGGAAACACCTCTGATTGGAGTTATCAAAATAAACTTTTCTGGCTCTTTTTGGGCTGCTGCATCAGCTGGTAGTTTCGGTGCTGTTGGATAAGATAGCAATGGTCAGGTGCTAGGGTCTATAGCGGGCATATTAGAGCATGTTGCGGATGTGTTTTCTGCAGAGGTTAGAGTTGCCATCAAAGGTATTGAATGGGCTCGGGATAGGGGTTTCGAGACATTATAGTAGAGGGCGATGCGTTGACAGTTATAAAGAAAGTGAACTCGACATCACATGATCTCTCGTCGATTGGTACCTACATTGAAGAACTTAAGCTTTATAGTTCTCTTTTTAACTCTTGTGTGTTTTTGTCATGTTGGTCGTGATGGCAATGCCACAGCCAATGTGTTGACAAGTTATGGCTTTTCATTGCTAGAAGATATTGTCTGGATGGAAGAAGCCCCTGATTTAATCTTGGATGTAAGTGATTGTAATGTTTTACCAAGCAAAATAAAAAGGTTCATATCTTTTACCTAAAAAAAAAGTTTCCAAATTGATGAGAATTGAAAAGCATTAATCTACTTAGGCTGTATGCTATGTTTAATGGGTTTCTAATTTTTTATGGATAGATCTTTGCTATTTTAAACTTGATTGTTTTTAATCTTATATATATTATTATATATATTCATGGATTTGTTTTAGCCGAATGTTAAGATCTAATTTGGCAATTTTATATCATAAAATCTTAAGTTAAATTTTATGGGCATGATTATACTAATGTAGTTTGTTAGTCACCAAAGTGGCCAAACTAAATTATTATATCATGCATGAATGTATTATATGAAGTACTTTCGGATTTGCCCAAAGGTAAATCAATTATTGATGAACTTCATTGAGGTAAATTTTTATTCTTTGTTCAAGTATATTTGTATGTCCAAAGATGTCTTGTATATTTGATTGGGAATAATTATTTGCCGATAAAGTTACATAATGGTATTGAATTTATGGTAGTATATTACAGTATCTACCCATAGGTGATCTGTATATATACTCTAAATTGATTATGAATCTGAATTCTTATGTGATCAAAGCATGTATATGTATTGTTTGCAATTATTCCTATTCATTTGCAGCTGCATCCGTGACTGTTTTCAATGGTGCAAACTTCTTTGAATGGTGCGAACAAGTCAAGTTTTACTTAAGTGTTCTGGATCTTGACTTGGCACTTTTGGAAGATAAGCCTCTTGTTCTTACTGATGAAAGCAGTAAGGATGAGAAGTGGCACTATAAAGCATGGGAACGGTCCAAAAGATTGAGCATGATGTTTATGCGAATGACTATTGCCAACAAAATTAAGATCACTCTTCCACAAACAGAAAGTGCTAAAGAATATATAACGTCTATGGAAGGTCGTTTTCGTTTTGCTGATAAGTCATTGGCTGGTACTCTAATGCGCAGAACTGACGACCATGAAGTTTAATGGGTCGCACAGTATGCAAGAGCACATTATTGAAATGACTAACATTGCAGCAAGACTTAAGACCCTGGGAATGAATGTGGATGAATCCTTCATGGTGCAGTTCATTTTGAACTCACTGCCTCCTGAGTATGGACCATTTCAAATTAACTATAATGCCATTAAGGATAAGTGGGATGTTAATGAATTGTCCAGTAGGCTTGCTTAGGAGGAAATTGTCTGAAAAAGATGGGAGGTCATTCTATTAATCTCATGGGTCAAGGAGCTAGAAAGAAACTCAAGTCTAAGCCCAAGAAGTTTAAGAAGAAAAAGATGTCTGATAATGCACCTCAGACAGCTCAGAAGAAAGAACTGGCAGATAGGTGTCATTTCTGTAAAAAGGAAGGACACTATCAGAAAGATTGCCTGAAACGTAAAGCTTGGTTTGAAAAGAAAGGTATCATACATTATGTTTCTGTATGTTATAAATGAAATTTAGCTGAAGTTCCTTCTAATAATTGGTGGCTTGATACTAGAGCAACTACTCATGTTTCTAACATGATGTAAGGGTTCCTTACGATCCAAACCACAAATCCAAATAAGGACTTTTTGTTTATAGAAACTTAGTTTCTACTTCAAAATTGGATATTATGGGTTTTGATTTGAACATTGGACATGGATGTTTTAAGTTAAACTTTATTTAATGGTTCTGGTGTTCTTACTGATGGTTTATACAAGTTTAAACTTGATTAATCATTTGTTGAATCCTTGCTTACTGTTTATCATAATGTTGGAAGCAAGCGTAGTTTGTTGAAAGAAAATTCTGCTTTCTTGTGGCATAAACGTTTGGGTCATTTATCCAAAGAAAGGTTAACAAAATTAGTAAAGAATGAAATTCTTCTGATTTTAGATTTTACAGATTTTGGTTTATGTTTAGATTGCATTAAGGGAAAGTGATCAGCCATTAGCAAATCACAAAATAATCCCCACAATTTCCTAACTAAGTAGATAGGGCAAGCAGGGGTCAAATCCCACAGAGAAGGGGAATAGACTTATCCAAAGATTAAATCCTCTCTAAGATCACTCAAAAACAGGGGATTAAAAATATCAATTATAAAGAAAAACAATTAAACTAAAAATAAAGTAAAGTAAATTAAATCTAAACTATAGCGGTTTATAAAGAAAACAATAATAAAAAAGCATACTTATTCTCCAATGGTAGAAATCAATCAATTTAACTATGGATCCTTGATTTAAAAAATGAATTTAATATTTTACAAGTCATATTAGCCCGCGCTAGCGCTACGGGCATTCTTTGTTTTAGAATGGTGCTTGATTAACTGATTAAATTAAGGATATTAATATAATCAATTATATGAGGTCCACAGACATTCTTTGTTCTAGAGTGATGCTTGATTAATTGATTGAATTATATGAGATTGTAGTGAAAATGCAATTTAAATTCATTAGTTTTAATATTGTCTCTTGCTATTGCCATAAATCTTTGTAAGCTAACTTTTTAGACATGCAAAACTAAGAAGGTCAAAGAACATGCTTTTATTTGTAAGTAATAGGAAGTGCAAAGAGGTAACAGAATATGGTGTTAATTGGATAATAATAGACGCATTGAAGAAATGGTGGTTTAATTCAGAAGGGGAAAACATTGAACGATCCATGGTGAAGGGATGGGGAAGGAGAAGAAAAATGAAATAGATGTGAAGGTGAAAACAGATGGGAGTAATGAAATTTTTGATTTTTGATAAACCTGAAGATTGATCTGAGGAGTTGAAAGGAAGCAGCAACTGAGTTGGTGAGAGGAAAAAAGAAAAAGGGGGAGAAACATTAATTAAAATAAATTAAGGGAAATAGGTAATTATAAAAAAGGGTAGCAGAAAAAGGAAGGGGGGAAACTCATAGAGGGACTTTTTAGTCATCCAAAAATTGAGAAAAGACCAAAAAAAGCCAAAACGTTGCACCATATTAATCCTCAATTTGGTTTTTTAGTAATTTCCCTAGGTACTAAAAATAATATATAGTATATATTCTCAATTAAATAATTGGTCTAGGGAAAACCCTAACATGTATATTAGATAAAAGGTCTCCTTCGAGCTTAATTTATCCCTTTTATTTCTTAACAATCAATTTCTCTTTCAGGCTTAAAACTTGATAAGAACAAAGCATTAAGAACAATTATTCACATATGCATAACAAGTAAAACCAAACTTATTAATTCAAGCAAGACTGAATAAGGTTTATCAATCCCATTGGACGCTTCTCATACTGACTCCAATTTGTTACCAACAATCAAACTTGAGTTATTAGCTCTAAGCTTGATTTAACTATATAGATGAAGAGAAATTGATGTAGAGAAAAGATTGTTAATTATGTTCTCTAGGTCTAACGTAAGGTGGGTATTTATATTGGAAGAGTCTAGGGCGGTTTAGAGGTCTTGACTTGGTCTCAAAGTTGGATTAAAAGTCTTCTTAGAGTAAAATTTGGTCTTCAGAAAAATTCTCGAATCATGCAGAAACTTCAACAGCAATATCGGACTTGAAGATGGCAGAACTGGGCTTTGGGATTCAAAGCAAAGTTGTAGATCTCGGAGTCCTATTTCCAACGCCTACTCATTCACATTTTTTTGAGGTCTGAGTAGAAAGTTATGGCCTTTTTACCAAGACTGCGCAGAATCCTAATCCAATTAGGAAAGGGTTGTGGAAATTGAATATTTCCTTGGGCTTGTGCGGCACAAATTGGGATTTTAACTCAAATTGTGGGCTCATATGGACTGAATATTATCCCATATAAAATATTCAAAAGTCCATGTCTTCAAGGCTTCTCCATAGCATGTCTTCAATCCTTCATGATTTAAGCTCAATTCTCAATTCTTGCTTCTTGAAATAATTCTTCAATGATCTTCATATCTTGAAATTATCTTCAATTAATCTTCAATCACGAACTTCGAATCTCCACATCTTCACTCAAAATTGCTAAGTCCATATTTGTGTAAAAAGTCATCAATTAGCTCCAAAAATAGTGAAAAACAACAAGTTTCCACTTTTCTTCTCTTCAAGACCTAAAAACACAAATACTTATAAAATAGGGTTAAATCACACATAAAAATACCAAAAAACATATGAAAATGATCATAAAAATAAGGTTAATTTTGGCTCAATCAGAAAGCAAACTAAGCATAATAAGAATTGTGGACCTTTTGATGTTCCATCTTTTGGTGGAGAAAAGTATTTTATCACCTTTATCGATGTTTTTTCACGTTATGGTTATCTATAGTTGCTGAATGAAAAATCTCAATCTATAGACACTCTCGAAGTGTTTATTAATGAGGTTGAAAGCCAATTAGATAAAAAGGTGAAAATTGTAAGATTTGACAGGGGTCGTGAATATTATGGCAAATATGATGAATCATGGCAATGCCCAGGTCCATTTGCAAAGTTCCTCGAAAGTCGTGGCATATGTGAGCAATACACAATGCTAGGTACACCTCAACAAAATGGTGTAGCTGAAAGGCGTAATCGGACATTAATGGATGTGGTTAGGAGTATGATGAGTAACTCCTCATTACCCAAATTTTTGTGGATGTATGCACTTAAAACCGCTATGTATTTGCTTAATAGGGTTCCTAACAAGGCAGTTCCAAAGACTCCTTTTGAACTGTGGACAGGAAGGAAACCTAGCTTAAGGCATTTACATGTTTGGGGTTGCCCAGCGGAAGCAAGAATTTATAATCCACATGAAAAGAAGTTAGATTCTCGAACGATCAGTGGTTACTTTATTGGTTACCCAGAGAAATCTAAAGGGTATATGTTTTACTGTCCAAACCATAGTCCAAGAATTGTTGAAACTGGTAATGCTAGATTCCTTGAAAATAGTGAGGTTAGTGGGAGTGCTGAAAAGCAAGTTATGGAAATAAGGTAAGTTAGGGTGGATGTTTCTTTACCCATAAATGTTCCTTTATCCACACCTAACCCAAATGTTACTCAAGTTGTTAATGAAGATTTTAACAACACTAAGCAACATTTAAATAAAGAAGCACCTTCTGAAGAAACTAACCCACAAATTTCTAACATATTTAAACCACAAGCAATGGCATTAAGAAGATCTCAAAGACAGCGAAGGCCAGCCATTGCTAATAATTATGTGGTTTATTTACAAGAGTTAGATTTTGACATTGGAATCGATAAAAATCCAGTTTCGCTTTCACAAGCCATAGAAAGTAATGAGTCTGACAAGTGGATTGATGCCATGAAAGATGAGTTAAAGTCCACGAAACATAATAAAGTCTGGGACCTCGTCGAATTGCCAAAACGTTTCTAAAAGAGTTGGTTTTGAGTAGGTTTTCAAAACCAAACGCGACTCAAATGGCGATATCGAACAATTTAAAGCTAGACTCGTTGCCAAGGGCTATACTCAAAAAGATGGTGTCGGTTACAAGGAGACTTTTCACCTATCTCAAAGAAAGACTCTTTAAGAATTATTATGCCATTGGTCGCTCCTTATGATTTGGAGTTGCGCCAAATGGATGTGAAAACAACCTTTCTTAATGGGGATTTTGAGGAGGATGTTTATATTGATCAACCTGAAGGCTTCTTGCTGGAAGGGAAAGATCACTTGGTGTGTAAACTGAACAAGTCAATATATGGGCTTAAACAAACTTCTCGACAATGGTATATTAAGTTTAATGATTCCATAACATCTTTCGGTTTTGAGGAAAACACCGTTGATCGGTGTATATATCGAAAGATCAGTAGGAGTAAGTTTGTTTTCTTAGTTCTATATGTTGATAACATTTTGCTTACTACTATTGAATTGGGCATCTTATGTCAAACAAAAGATTTTCTCTCAAAGAATTTCGAAATGAAAGATATGGGTGGGGCATCCTATGCGATAGGAGCTTAAATATTCCGTGATAGATCACAAGGATTGTTGGGATTGTCTCAAAAAAACTATATCGAACGAATTCTAGAGAATTTCAAAATGGACAAGTTCAGCCTTATGCAATGCCCAAAGAATGATGTGGAACGAAAACAAATGGAATCGATCCCTTATGCAAAGAACGAAAGATTACATGCTCATGTATAAGAAATCCAACCACTTAAAAGTTGTTGGATATTCTAATTCAGATTTTGGTGGATGTCTTGATAGTAGAAAGAGCACGTTTGGTTATCTTTTCCAATTAGAAAAGTGCTAAACAGTCTATTGTCACTACATCCACTATGGAAGCAGAATTTGTGGCATGTTTTGAAGCCACAATTCAAGCATTATGGCTGCGGGATTTTATTTCAGGACTTGGGGTTATCGACACCATTACCAAGTTGCTGAAAATTTTCTATCACAACTCCGCAGCAGTATTTTTTCTCCAAAAAATGACAAATACTCGAAAGGTGCTAAACATATGGACATAAAGTATTTTGTCGTTAAGGAGGAAGTTCAGAAACAAAGAGTGTCAAATGAAGGTATTAGAACTGCTGACATGATAGCAGATTCTTTAACTAAAGGTTTACCTACAAAGGCCTTAAGGAACATGTGCCTAGAATGGGCCTTGGCATTGGTAAAGAATGATATTTATGATGATTGTTGCACTCTGAGCTCAATTAATTGTGTTTCTGAAATACATTACCTATTTCATGATTGTGTACACATGATGTTATGTTTGAATTTATTGAAACAGGATCATCTCTATGAGATATGACTGTAGACCATACAGATTTTAATGTATATTATGGACCTAGTGTAATGGTTTGCTAAGTATTGTGGTATATGGAAGGAAGTATGTTGAGCAAATAATATACAACCGCCATAACCCTTATTTAGTGTATTATTGTACTATGGTAATCATGATGAACATGAAGAATAGATTTATCATCTTATGTGCGCACTAATGTCTTATGCTATTAAATGTTAATGCTAAATGTTTCATCGGGCCAAGTGGGAGAATGTTAGAATTTGACCATATTAATGTGGCCCATATCAGATCTGTCAATTACATAAATTGGGGTAATTATAGGATTGACCAACATTATTGTGGGTTAAATCAAATCTACCTAATTATGTTAATTGAGAGAGATTTAATACATTTAATAGTCAAAAAATCTCAACCGTTCAACTGGCTATTTGATGGACGTACCAGATTAAATGACTACATATATAAATTGGTCCTCCCTCTACTCATTAGGGTTTACAGCAAACAGAAAATTAAGCTTTGTCCATCAGAAAGAAGAACCGTAAAATTAAGTAAGAGTCAAGAGGGAGAAATCAATTTATCTTCTTCAACTTTGTGCTCATGGCTAATAAAGTGGCTCAACCAAATTCCGCATAAGGTATATCTAAACATTTACGTTATTGGAATTATTTATTCATGGCCTATAAAGATCATTTATGTTCTTATGTCTTAAAATTAATTTACAACATGATATTGGCGGCGTAAGGGAAGAAATATTGGGGAGCTAGTGAAAGAGTGTTTTAGGGTTGGGACGGTGGTTTCCATGAAGTAGGAAGTAGGGTGAGGGAATTGGTAGAAGAATAGGCGTTCAACATTACCAACAAAAAACCATGGCAGATCAAAGAAAGTGAGAGGGAGAGGGGTTGTGGGAACTGAGGCCGGTGGCGGCGAAACATGAATACTATCAAGGAACTCAACCTTTCTATTTTGAGCCATTTGCAATCAGTCCAAGAAATTATACACCCTTTGGAGTGCTTGGCAAATTAAAATTATGGATGAACAAGAAACAAGACACAATCATTTGTAAATTTAGGCAATTATATATTTATTAAGACAGGATCGAAATGATAAGGTTACAACTTTTGACCTTAAGGAAAATTTGCTCAGCCACACAAGCGGTCGAATAAAATATGGAAAGAAGGATCACATGGAAATATTCCGTAGGTTGTCCTTGATTCATACAAGTGAAAAATTATGCTATTGATCAGACCAAAATAGGACATATTTTTATGGTCATTTTCCTATGTTTTTAGGTCTATTTATGCTTGATTATGCTTGATTATATCTCATTTTGTTTATATTTGTGATTTTAGGTCTTAAAGATAAGAAAAGTGGAAAAGTACTATTTTTCCTACTTTTTGAAGCAATTTTGATGGAATATTGACACAAATATTTACATGGAATTTTCAAGAAGATTTTGGAGATTTTATGTTCGTGATTGAAGACTCTTTGAAGCTTATTTTTATGCTTGAAGAAGCCATGAAGATTAATGCTACAAGTTTCCAAGGTGACAAGATCAAAGACATAAGTCAACTAAAGAAGGGATATGACTTGCTGACGGTTTCTCCAGATGACCTGGGCGGCTAGGTTGATAACCTGGGCGACTAGGCATTTCATCTGGGTGACCAGAGATAGTCGGGCCTGCCAATTCCAGCACAAGTTTGGTATCTTCCTCTTGAAGCTACTCTAATTGATTTCAATTTAAGCGACACTTTGGGAGAAAATATATAACTTTCTCTACAGAGGTCCAAATGAGATGATTCAAGATGCATTGGAAAGCTGACTCAAAGATCTACAACTTTTCTTTTATGCTCGAGTTCCAGTTTGGCTGTTTTCAATGACGAAAATACCCCTGAAGTTTCTGCATAGAAGATGAACGTGAAAAGCCCATAGATTTCGGCCCAAATTGATCTACTTTGGTATGAAGAGTTAGCCCAGACTTGGAGGATGAAAATTAACCTAATTTGGAGGAGGTTTTATGTGCTTAAAAGTATATTTCGTCCTAGGTTAATTTGCCATAGTTTTCTAGTATAAATAGCTTATCTTTCTCTCATATCGTGAGGTTCGATACTTTTTTGATTCTTTTGGAAGGAGAGCCGCATATCAGACCTATTTTAGCTAAGTTTTTATTCTTTTCTTCATGGTTTTGATGGTCACTCAATTTATGGTGGCTAGACTCTTATTTTCTCCAATGTAGGATTTTAATTTGATCTCTTAACTATTTTCATGGGGAGATTCTATGCTTATATATGAATTCTTTCGGGTATTTCTTAATTCTCTGTTTTAATGACATGTTTGCTTAATTTTAATGCATTGTAACCGGTTCTTTCTTGAGAAGTTTAGCTTACATATGCTAGTTTGAATCACAGTCGTGGTAGTAGTGATTTGACTACTTAGTAGCAATTGGTTGAAAACTCATAATTCTTTTCAAGAGATTTAAGGATCAATGATTGATTTGTAACGTGATAGCCTTATCATGATATGTGCTTGTTTAAATTACCTGAGCTTAATGTTTTATTCATGACTTTGAGGCGTGATAGTACGGAATCTTGAATAATAGGGTTAATCTTTGGGTCTGACGGAGTGAGATTAACTAATTTGGTAATTAATGGATTTAAAACTCACGTTTTAAACCCAGGCAAGCTATATCCATAATTTTCATAATCTTTTGATATCGATGATCCATGTCAATTTGTCAAGAGTGATATTAATCCTATGTTGGAGGTCTCTTTTTATATATTGTTCTCTTTAATTGATTATAGTTTGCTTTAGTTTTCTTAGTTAGTTAATATAGATTTAATTCTCCTTAGTTATATTTTTAATCTTATTTTGTTTAGCATTTTTAGTATAATTGATTAGATAATAAATTAATCAATCCTCTCTATGTGGATTCGACCCCCTACTTACCCTAGCTACCTTAGTTAGATTTTGTGGGAATTTATTTTGTGTTTCGTTGACGAACGATCACAATTTTGGCGCCGTTGCCGGGGAGAGATTGTGTTTTAATTTCTTTTCTTTTGAATTATTCTTTTTCTTTATATTTTTATACTTGATCGTCTTTAATTTATAGGAAAATCCAATGGAGGAATCACACTCTTTAAGGGATTTGAATTTGGATTGCGAGATAAAGCCCCTTTGCATTGATTATCCAGAAATGGATATGTCCTAGAATTGAAGCCAGGAGTGATTCGTATTCTACCTATTTTTTGTGGAGAACGTCATGAGAATCCGCATGAGCATTTGCAAACTTTCTGCACCAGATGCCTTTTGATCACTGGAATGCCTAGGGGTGTCCATCGGTTCTAGTCTAGAACCGAGGAAACTTTGTGACCGAACACAGACCCGGCCTTGGTAGGAACCGAGAGAAACCGAATTTGTCGGTTTCGGTGCAGTCGGTCGGGTTAGTCGGTTTTGAAACTCAAATAGTTCAGCGGTCCTCGAGACAAAAAATAGGATTTCACTCGGGAAAGCCTTTGAAACAGCCAATCGATTATGGGTTGGCTCATGTTTAAAGTGAAAAGGAAAGGAACAATTAGGCGGAGCAGAGGAAGAAAAGAATAGAAGATTTGAGGAAGGAAAAATTCTTGCTTGAATACAAATAACACCAAAGAAACAGAGCAATGTGTGCCGGAAAAGTATAACCCACAATTAACACTCATGCTCCTTCAAACTACAAAAGGGATTTCAATAATCAATTGCAGAAATAGAAATTGGATATTAACTAACAACTTATATTTTTTCCATAGCAAAATCTTTGAACTTCCCTGCCTGCTGCTGTTGCTCTCTCTTGGGCCTTGGTGTGATTTGCGCACTAACAAAATGATATGCGCCAAGAGTAAAACGATTCCCGACACCTTAATCGCAATAGGGGGTGCTTGTTGTGCTTTTGCTTTTTCGATTGGGAACCCAGCTTCAACAACAACCAAAGGGAATTAAGGGGCTAGCAATCAAACTCGTTGTTTTAATTATTCAAAAGTGAAAGCCTTTCCCAACTGGCTAGCGAGAAAAGTCTGTATGATTAAGAGCTCGAATTGGGGTTTGCAATTTTTCGAATTGGGGATGAGAAACGGTGAAAGGTTAAGGGAGTAAGGGAGGAGAAGAGAGAAGTTGAGAGGCTGAGAGAGAAAGATTGGAGAAAATTAGGGTTATTTTATTTTTAGTTTAGGTTTATATATTTTTAAGTTAAAAATACAAATCAGTCAAATTAATATATATATATATATATAATAATAATAATAGTCATAACTATTATATTAGTATTACTAATTACATTCGGGTAATCGATCGGTTTCGGTTCCATATCTTTGGAACTGCTCACCACCCGATTACCCATTTACACCGACACTTAAAACCGATTAACCCGAGGACTTGAGAAATCCGACCCATTTGCACTGTTTGAGTCCTGATTCGGGTTGGGTTTTCGATCCGGTTCGGTTTTGGACAGCCCTAGGAATGCCTGAAGAACAAGTGAAGTTGCGAGCCTTTCCCTCTACTTTGGAAGGAAAAGCGCAACAATGGTTTTGGAGTATGCCCCCAAAATCCATCACCTCATGGAAGGATCTACAAAGAGCATTCTTGAACAGGTATTTGCCAGAGACAAAACGAGCTGATCTGAGGCAGAAGATTTATGCTTGTAGACAATTACCTCATGAGAAGTGGTACCACTTTTGGGAGAGGTATAACAAGATTTGCGAGAGCTGCCCATACCATAATCTAACTGAAGAACATTTGATTCGTCAATTTTATGGTGGACTGCTTTATGAAGATCGACTTTATATCGATGCCATTAGTGGAGGAAGTTTGACATACAAGACCCCTGAAAAAGCTAGAGAATTGCTGAATATTATGGCAGAAAGTGTCTATCAATTTTATGTGGAAGAAGAATACTCGACAACTAAGCCAATGGAGGGAGAACCCTTTGGTGAAGTGAAAGAGAGCATCAATCACATAAGCTCAATATTGACATTTCTGGCCACTGTATTCACCAGTTTCATATCAAGCCAAATAACAAACCAAACATCATACCAACATGTTCACACCTCTTCCAATTTAGCTCAAAGAAGTATGAATGGAATGAAGTATGGTTTTGGGATGTAAAACACGCAAGGTCTTGGAGTCAATTGAATTGGAGTGGAAGAGAATCAATCGTGGTATGCAAAGGAGATGGAGTCACCAATTCTTACTTCGATAGCACCACTCTCTGTTTCTCCAACTACTCCAACATCGACATTACCACCAGTCTTTACACCTCAAGCACAATTGACGAGAGATGATAACACCATTGTCGAAAGAGTGGAGGAAGAAAGGAATTCAATTTCAACTTCTAAAGATTCTCCAACTCCTGCAAGGGAAGAAGAAAAACCAAAGAAGAGGAAAAAGGATCCAATGAAAATTTCTCAAGAACCTCCACCCTATCCTCAAAGGTTGATATCACAACAAAGAAGATGTAGTGAGGATGATCTACTCGATTCATTGTGCAAATTAGAGGTAAACATTCCTATAGTTGCTGCAATTGAAAAGGTTCCCAGGTACACATGATTTCTTAAACAATTATGCACTGATAAGAAAGAATTTAGAGAGAATAGGGTATTTATGAATGAGAATGTCTCTGCTACTCTTGAATGCAAGGATTTAGGATCTTTATCTATTCCATGTAGTATAGGGGGTAAAAGAATAGAAAAAGCAATGTTTGATTTAGGAGCTTCCATTAATATTATGCCATATTCTGTTTATGAGAAATTAGGTTTAGGAAAAATGGTCAAAACTAAACTTATCATTCAACTTGTTGAAAGAACTAACGTTCGCCCTGAAGGCTTGGTTGAAGATGTTTTAGTGCAGGTAGGAAAATTTGTTTTTCATGCAGACTTCTACATCTTAAAGATGAGTAGTGATGACCAAGGATTACCTCCTATGCCAATTCTTTTTGGAAGACCTATTTTGTCGACTGCAAGAGCAAGAATCAATGTCTATGATGGAAAAATCAACTTGGAATTTGATGGGGAAGAACTTGAATTCGATATTTATAAAACCATGAAATATCCTGTTGAAGAACATTCTATTTTTCCTATTGACTCTATTGATCTTCTTGTTGACCAGGTTGTTTCAATTAATCGCGATGATGAACTTGAAACCATTATCACGAATATCTTGGACAAGGAAGAAGTAAAAGAATCAGAGGTGAAACTATCAGAAGAAGTGAAAGACACTATTCTTGACCTAGAAGTGTTACCTGATGAAGATGAGAAGGCCTCAGTTTCATATGTTCGTTTGGAGCTAAAGCCTATGCCTTTACCATCTATTCAACAACCATCTGAAGTGAAATTGAAGCTATTACCTGATGGATTGAAGTATGCTTTCCTTGGAGACAATGAGACACTTCCTGTGATCATCTCAAGCAAATTGACTGATTTACAAGAAGAGAAATTGATCAGAGTTTTAAAGGAACATAAGGAAGCCATTGGATGGACGATTGCTGATATTAAGGGAATCAGTCCTTCAGTGTGTATGCATAGGATTATAGTGGAAGACAATGCTGTTCCAGTCAGAAAACCCCAGAGAAGATTACACCCAAATCTATCTGAAGTTGTCAAAGAAGAAGTTCTTAAGCTACTAGGAGATGGTCTGATCTATGCTATTTCAGATAGTAAATGAGTTAGTCCTGTCCAAGTAGTACCTAAGAAGTCTAGATTCACCATTGTAGAGAACAAGGATGGAGAGCTAGTTCCTCAGAGATTGCAAAACGGATGGAGAAGGCGTATCGACTATAGAACATTGAACTCTGCTACGAGGAAAGATCACTTCCCACTTAAATTCATTGATCAGATGTTGGAAAGATTAGCTTTGCCGAGCCTACTACTGTTTTCTAGATGGTTATTCAGGGTAGTTCCAAATCCCAATTGCCCCTGAAGATCAAGAAAAGACTACCTTCACATGCCCTTATGGTACGTATGCCTACACTAGAATGACTTTTGGTTTATGTAATGCACCTGTGACATTTCAAAGGTGTATGATGAGCATCTTTCAAGATTTCATAGGAGATAGAATGGAGGTATTTATGGATGACTTCACAGTCTATGGAGATGATTTTGATAAATGCCTGTATAACTTGAAGCTTGTATTAGGAAGATGTGTCGAAACAAAACTAGTATTAAATGCTGAGAAATGCCATTTCATGGAAGAGTGAGGCATTGTATTAGGACATGTAGTTTCAAAGGAGGGATTGCAAGTTAATAAAGCAAAGGTTGAAGTTGTTCAAAATTTGCCTTATCCAGCTTGTGATAGAGATATTCGATCATTCTTAGAACACGCTGGATTCTACAGAAGATTCATCAAAGTTTTTTCGAAGATTTCTGTCCCAATGTGTAGATTGTTACAAAATGATGTTGACTTCGAGTTTGGAGATGATTGTAAGAAAGCTTTTGATATGTTGAAAGCCGCCCTAACCACCACTCCAATTGTGAAGCCACCAGATTGGAATCTACCCTTTGAAATTATGTGTGATGCAAGTGATGATGCAATTGGAGCTGTTTTAGGTCAGAGAGTAGAGAAAATACCTCATGTCATCTACTATGCTTCAAGAACTTTAGACTTTGCTCAAAAGAATGACCACCACAGAGAAAGAGATGCTTGCCGTTGTCTTTGCCTTGGAGAAGTTTCAGTCATACATCTTAGGATCAAAGGTTATAATTTATTCAGACCATGCTGCACTTTGCTACCTCATTATGAAGAAAAGAAACAAAACAAGGGCTTATGCGTTGGTTATTGCTATTCCCATAATTCGATATGGAAATCAGAGATAAGAAAGGAGCGGAGAATATCGTAGATGATCATTTGAGTAGAATCGAGGGAAAAGAGGAAAACACTGCACTCAATGAGGCTTTACCATTTGAGGAATTGTTCGCTGTTGCTGAAATCCCCTGGTATGCTGACATTGTCAACTTCTTGGTTACAAGAAGACTACCACCAGATGCAAGTAGAGGAGTTAAAGCTAAGATAGTGAGTGATTCCAAGTATTATGTTTGGGATGACCCAATTTTATGGCGATATGGTCCTGATCAAATCATGAGGAGGTATATTCCTGTCGAAGACATCCTCTCAGTTTTGAAACATTGCCATAGTTCAGATTATGGAGGTCATTTTGGACATAAGAAAACAACTAGGAAGATTTTGAACAGTCGATTCTTCTGGCCAACAATTTTTCGAGATTCTTATGAATATTGCAAGACTTGTCCACAATGTCAAAAGGTAGGCAATATTTCTAGAAGAAATCAAATGCCTCAAACACCCCATATTGTGGTGGAAGTATGATCGGTTGTTAGCAAATTACAAAATAATCCCCACAATTTCCTAACTAAGTAGATATGGCGAGTAGGAGTCGAATCCCACAGAGAAGGTGAATAGATTTATCCAAAGATAAAATCCTCTCTAAGAATCACTAAAAAATAGGGGATTAAAAATAACAATTATAAAGAAAAGCAATTAAACTAAAAATTAAGCAAACTAAATTAAATCTAAACTATAGCAATTAATAAAGAAAACAATTATAAGAAAGCATATGATCGGTCGTCAGCAAATCATAAAAATAAAATTCCCAACAAATTCCTAACTAAAGCAGATAGGGCAAGTAGGGGTCGAACCCACAGAGAAATAGGTTATTAATCTTTTTCTTAAAACAATTAAACAAATTAAAGAGAATTTTTATAGTGAAATTAAACCTAATCAAACTAGCAATTAAAATCAATCAAGAGAACAATCAAGAAAATTAAAGAAAACAATTAACAAGAAAGCAGTGAATAATCAAGAAAACAATTGATAAAAACCTCCAACATAGAATTAATATCCCTCTTGACAATTATAACATGGATCATTGATATCTAATAATTATGAAATCATAGAATAGCTTGTTGGAATTAATTCCTAAATCACCTTAATTAGGTAAGATTACTCGTCAAAGCTTAAATTACCCCATTTTCCTCCTAACTAATCAATTAGCCGTCAAGCCTTAAAGATTTGTTAGGAATCAAAGCATTAAGAACTAGTAATTTATACAAGCACAAAGAGCAATTTCTCACTCAAAGTTCCTTATCTCCCTTGGAAGGGACTTCCGTCCTCCCCCAATTGCTACAAACAACCAAGCCGGAACGTCAATCCTCGACTTGATCTAGCTAATGTTAACTTAATTTATCATGAAAGCGCCGGCTCAATCAATCAAAACAAAGCAACATAGAATTAAAACAAGAGATCAAAAGAATACTCTAACAATTATCATATCTAAGCACAAAATCTCACCAATATATAAGTCAAGAGATCAATTAAATTCTACATTGGAGTGAAGAAAAGGATTACTCACTCATAAATTGAGTGAGCATCCAAATAATAAGAAGAAAAACTTATCTTATGGATGGGAAGAGAAGGGGGCGGCGGCACTAGGGCCTTTGTCCTCCAAAACTTCAACAATTCTACAAAATAATTTCTAGATCTACATGTACTAAAAACCTAGACCTAAGATGCCTATTTATAGTGGAAATAACCCTAGGAATTCCAATCCTAACTTGGAAAGAAGTCTAGGACGGTTTAAGGGTCTAACTTGGACTCCAAGTTGGATTAAAAGTCTTCCTAAAGTAGAATCCAAGTCAAAATAGGATCCTGAATTTTGCTGAATTCGTGCAGTGACTTCGACGGCATTTTTGGGCGTGAAGATGGCAGAACTGGATCTTGGACTTCAAAAGAAAGTTGTAGATCTCGGAGTCAGCTTTCCAACAAGTACTCATGGGTTTCAATCGGAGTTCTGAGCAGAAAGTTATGATTTTTCTACCAAAACTGCGCCTGAATCCTAATCCTGTTAGGACTAGAATCAGGAATCTACGGGATTTGGATATTTCCTTGGATTTAGGAATCATTAATTGGGATTTTAATTCCAATTAATATTTTATATGGGCTGAGTATTTTCCACATAAATTATCCATAAATACCAAAGCTTGAGAACTTATCCATGGCTTGTCTTCAATTAAAGCTCCAATCTTCAATCCTTGCTTCTTGAAATAATTCTTCAAAGTCTTCAAATCTCCAATTTGTCTTCAAATGGTCTTTAAACACGAACTTCGAATCTCCAAATCTATGCTCAAAATTACTTTGCAAAAATCTATGTAAAAAGTCATCAAAATAGCTCCAAAAGAGGTGAAAAATAACAATTTCTCAATTTCACGTCACTTAAGAACTTAAAACACAATTATCATCAAAATAGCATATAATTAAGCATAAATAGATCCAAAAACATAATAAAATAGCCACAAAAATAGGGTTGTTTTTGGCTCAATCATATTCCCCCACACTTGAACTTTGCTAGTCCCTTAGCAAATCAATGTGTTAGTTAATTAAAAATCAATTTTTTTTTTACAAAAATCAATTTGAATTCATACATACATCAAAGAATCAATTTAATCATGAAATCAAAATAACAAAGAATAATAATAATACTAAATTCAAAAATCAAGACATAACAAGTATCATCATTCTTAAGTAGCCATAATCAAAGTAGTTTTAATCACTTACTATTTTTCACTTTCTATAACTACTTCTTTTTATAAGCTTATGTTTTCCTCTCTTTTTCCATTAATCAAAAGATTGTAGTGTCATAGATATACATCAAGGGTCATTGTGAGTTATAATAGATTTTTAAGGGTAATTGTTTTTAGAAAATTAAGGTTACTAACCTCGAAGTGTTCATGATTTAGGGGTCACTAACTCCCTTTTTTTTTTAGGCTACTAGCACTCTAGAAGGACTCCTTCTTTTATTTTTCAGAGGGACAATATTTCTGTAAATTCCATGCCTCTTATCCTCTTTCCAAGGGTTACTAACTCCTTTTGTTAAAGAAAAGAGTGACAGCAATGAATTTTTTTTTTAGTACAGAAATACCTCTTCTCCTCTTGTCACGAGAGCACTTCTTTTTATGGAAACAAAATTTTAATTACCCTTTTTTATAAGTAGTCCCCCACACTTATTCTTGACATAAACCAATAACATACTTTCTTAATCATAATTTCAATCAAGATTGAACACAAGTTCTAGAAATAGATAATCATAGAAGCAATTAATAAATAAGATCATATCACAAACTTCAATTATACCTAATTCTAAGAAATCAAACAACATCCTATAACTCAATCAATAAATAAAGCATTATTAAAATTCTAAGCACTCATCAATCATAATCAAATCAATTAATCAATTTATGCATGAAAAATTCAAAAGGTTTTGAGAAAATCAAAATTTTAGCATCAATTTTAAAATTTTTTGTCGAAAATCAATTTGAAAAATTGGGGAATAATATATATGATCAATCAAAAACAGAATAATATATGATCAATCAAAAACAATCCAAAACAAACAATTTTCTATCCTAAGTTCTCATGCAAATAAATAGCATATGACTCAATTATTCAAGCAATAAACCTAAACCTATCAAGTAATCACCCCACACTTAAAATTCACATTGTCCTCAATGTAAAGCAAACATCTTACCAAAAATAAAGAGTTAAGGTTCAAGAAAACATACCTGGCGACTTGATGAAGATAATTACTCAAACATAAAGGCAATAGAAAATTAAGGTGATAGAAAAATAAACTGGATAGATAGTTTATTAATGAAACTTGAAAAATAAAGACATAAGATAAAGGAAAAGTAAAATTAAAGCATAAACTAGATAACTAATCCTAAGATGCATAAAAATAAATCTTAAATCTAAAAACAAGAAATTGAAATCTAAACCTAAATTGGTTTATGAATAGCCTTCTCCAATAAATTGAAGAGGTCATCCAAGTTTCCAATTATATTATTAAAATCATCTCTTAAGCTAGTAATTTGATCACTAATCTCGTTGCATCGAACAAGGAAAGGGTGAAGCTCTTCCTCAGCCTCTTTTTCTTGGTTAACCTCTTCTTCCTCTTTATCACAAGAAGCATCACTTGACTCAGAATCAGAAGCAATAATCACAATCTTGTCCTCACCTTGATCATCCAATTGATCCTTAGTTTCCCTTAATGGTGATTGAGCCTTGAATTCTTCCACAGTAAAAACAGTTTCAATCGGCCTATTTGATGAAGAGGCATAATTTGGATCATGAGTTCTTTGAGGGAAAGGAGCACATCGCATAGGAGGTCTATAGGGTGGCCTATAGGGCTTAGTTTGGTATCCTCCCATCCGGGGCATGGAAAAAGGCCTATTCCAAGGTGCAACTTGAGGTCTTATCCTTCCATTGAAATTCCTTGGTCCTTGGGGATGGTGAAATCGATTCTCATAAGGGTGAAACCGATTTCTGAACTCATGCTCAACTCTAGCCTTTGATCTCATAACAGCTTCTTGAGACTTGTTAGCTTTTTCCAAAAGAAATTGATAAATCTTTCTAGCTTTGAATCCTGGCTTGGTAGCAATTTCTTCTTCAGGTAGAGAGGCAATCATGCTCAAAAGTTCATGGCAATCTTGACGAATAAAGCTTCCTTGAAATTTCTCTCCAAAATAAGCAGATCCAATTTGATAAAATTGGTTCCGAAAATTCTTGAATTGAACCTCAAAATTCATGGTGGTGAGCATCATTGTCATCTTAAAAAAAAAGGCTAAGAAAAATTGAAATCTTCTTGTCGACTAAGGGTGGCGTCGGTTTGCTTGCAATTTTTCTCCAAAAAATTGCTCTAGTCGATTTCTTTCTTGGATGAAATCGACTTGCTTAAGTCGACAATGTCTTCCAAAAATTCCTCTTGTCGACTTGCTTAGGTCGAATTCTCCCTTACTTCAACCGAAAATTTTTCTCTCAAATATTGCTCTTGTGATTTGGTGAATAAAAGAGGAGGTAGAGGTGTCTTTATATAGTGATCAAATCCTATTCCTAAGAGATTTTAATTAGAGTAAAAAGTAAGAATCATACCTGGATTAGGAGTCCATTACCTAATTGAAAAAGGTGGTCATCATCCAAATTAGTTAGGAGTCAAAATCCTAATTGGAAAAGGAGTGTGCATGAGAGGAGGAAGGTGCTGCGGCACCAAGGCAGCAGCGCTGCCTTGTGCGCGGGCTGGGGCAGGCAGCAACGGCCTGCTGATGCGCGGGCTGCCCTGGCTTGCCTCGTGCTGGCATGCGGGTGGCTTGCTGGTGCCGCATGCTGGTGCGCGGCATGGCCTGGTGCTGGGCTGTCCGACCTTAGCTTGGACATGGCCGAGCCAAGGCCTAGTGTACCCGTTGCCTAGCCTCGGCTTGGCTCGGTATGGTCCGAGCCATGGCTTGCTTGTCTTGACCATGCTTTGCGGTATGGCCGGGTGTTTGCCGGATGTGGCTTGGACATGCCCGAGCCTTGTCTTGATGCCACCGAGCCATGGCCGGCCATGCATGGTTCATGCATGGTTCGTGGCTTGGTGCTTGGCTTCTTCCATCTCTTGAAATTTTGTTTTCCTTACAATTAAATGGAAAAATTTTAAAATCTGCAAAATAAAAATTGAGTTAGAGATTAAAATTATTGGGTTGCCTCCCAACAAGCGCTTGTTTAAAGTCATTAGCTTGACTTTTTTTTTTTTTTCAAGTTGGACGATAAACTGGTTCTTCCAAAGTAATTTCCTCAATCCATCCTATGGGATAAGTCTCAAAGAATGGTTTTAATCTTTGTCCATTGACTTTAAATTGCATATGGGAGGTTGGATTATAGATTTCTACCGATCCATTGAGATTTACTCTTCGTACTTCAAAAGGACCAGCCCATCTTGATCTTAATTTCCCAGGGAATTGTCTCATTTGTCCCATGAATAGTAAAACCTTTTGTCCTTCATGGAATGATCTTCTCAATATCTTCTGATCATGAAAAGCTTTCGTTTTCTCCTTGTAAATCCTTGAATTTTCATAAGCTTCATTCCTAATCTCTTCAAGTTCTTGTAAATGCAACATCCTTTGAATTCCAGCTTTGTCGAAGTTAAGATTGCATTGCTTCACTGCCCACAAAGCTTTGTGTTCTATCTCCATAGGTAAATGGCATAGTTTTCCAAACACAATTCTGTATGGGGACATACCAAGGGGTGTCTTATAGGCTGTTCGATATGCCCATAGAGCATCTCCTAGTCGCATACTCCAATCTTTTCTCTGAACATTGACTGTTTTCTCCAGAATCAACTTCACTTGACGCTTAGATATCTCGGCTTGACCATTGGTTTGAGGATGATATGAAGTAGATACCCTATGGCTTACTCCATATTTTTCAACTAAGGCTTGTACAATTTTGTTGCAGAAGTGACTTCCACGATCACTTATGACGGCTCTTGGTATGCCAAATCTATGAAGAATGTTATTCTTTATAAATTTAACCACTGTTCTGGCATCGTCCTTTTCAGTAGCAGCTGCTTCAATACATTTGGAGACATAGTCCACGGCTAGAAGAATGTAATACTTCTTTTCT